>OY282643.1:42922259-43227259 GCA_958299015.1 Tetanocera ferruginea | reverse complement strand
AACTACAACTACAACTACAACTACAACTACAACTACAACTACAACTACAACTACAACTACAACTACAACTACAACTACAACTACAACTACAACTACAACAACAACTACAACTACAACTACAACTACAACTACAACTACAACTACAACTACAACTACAACTACAACTACAACTACAACTACAACTACAACTACAACTACAACTACAACTACAACTACAACTACAACTACAACTACAACTACAACTACAACTACAACTACAACTACAACTACAACTACAACTACAACTACAACTACAACTACAACTACAACTACAACTACAACTACAACTACAACTACAACTACAACTACAACTACAACTACAACTACAACTACAACTACAACTACAATTACAACTACAACTACAACTTTAACTTCAACTACAACTTAACCACAGAAAAAAAGACAACCCACAATCCACAACTTACAACCGCCAACCGACAACCGACAACCGACAACCGACAACTGACAACCGACAACCGACAACCGACAACCGACAACCGACAACCGACAACCGACAACCGACAACCGACAACCGACAACCGACAACCGACAACCGACAACAGCAACACTAACACTAATTATCAATACCAAATACCAATATGAACACCATAACCAACACTTACATCAACTCCTGTCTTTAATAAAGATTACCGAAAACCGTCTGTGAATTATGTGCGTCCGTTTGCAATTCAGCACAAATGATTATTATTTAACCTCCTACATACTTTAGCTACACAGAAATCGTGTTAAAGACAGCAACAGTTACTTTTATTTGTTGTTTATGATGACTATTGGGTGCGTCGTCCATATGCGTCACTCATTATAGGATGTGCGTACAAGGGAATGTTACAACAAAATAATTTTATTAATTGATACTAATATTAAAATGGATTCTATACACGATTTTCAGTAGGCGGTGTACTCCACGGTGTACTTTTTTGCCATATTGAAAATGATTGACTATAATTAAATCATGAAAATTTATACTGAAAGTTGGTTTGTAATGACGGTGGGACAGGTTCCACAGGTAGTTGGTTATGATCTAAAAGTACTTTTTTGTTGTTTATTATTCTTAAAACAGTTTTTTCAATTTTAAATTTTGAATATTTATTGTTAATATTATATTCATAATTTTTTTTAACTCAGTAAAAGGAATATTTGTAACGGCTCAAATCCCGTGAATAATTAAATTCAAACGTTTTATTAATAATTTAATGTTATGCTTCATTTGTGATTCACTTCATTATCATATAACATATTGATTTTAGCCACTATTTCAGAATATTTACCTTAATTTTGTCTTCTCTAACAATGGCCACAAAATGAGTTTCCATGCAACACATTAAAGAGGGCAACACGTTAAAGAGGGCAACACTTAAGTGTCCACTACTTAATATTTAATGACTACCTGACATTGTAGCCAGTGTTGTGTGTTAAAGCTTGCGGCTATATTGAGACAGAAAGCTTTATGAAGCGGAAATATTAACAGAGGCGGAAATTGTTATTTTTGGGCTTCAACGGATAGAGCTGGTAAAAGTGTTGTTGTCTTCTTTTTTTATCATATATTTTTTTATTTGTATTTTTTTGTTTTTTCATTTATTAATAAAAATCTGTGTTTTTTTTGCTGTTACATTTTTTCATACAAATATTTAATTGACTTGTAAATAGAGCGAATAAAATCAAATAAGCAAAAATTAATGCAAAAAAGCTACACGCTTTTCACTTTCATGAATATTTATAAATTACATAGAAGAAAAAAAAACTGCTATTCTTTTTTTAATCCGCTGAGTAAAAACAAATTGACTACAAAAAAAAAGCTTAAAAACAATTTGAAAAAAAAAGAAACAAAGAAATATAATTAATGCAAGCAATCGCTAGTAATCAGTAAATAAACAATATTTAAGCGTGTACAAAAACAACAACACTTTGTTAGCAGCATGAAGCATATAAAAAAAATCCTTGCTAAATTTCCACCCAGCTGTGGAAAATTATTCTTGTACGCGCTTTAAATGCCAGATTATTTTTAATGCTTTGTAGCGCGGTAATCGGTGTCCATCAAAACATGCTGTGTGTGCAAGCTTGGCTGCTTCAGACAATTATTTGTTGTGACACACACACACACACACACACATACACTGATATATGCACGCTCGTGTTGTTTAAAGCTGACAGCGTGCGTTTGTAATTAAAAGCATGGCACGCGAGAAGCTGTGTTTTTTTTTCTTGTGTTGCATACTTTACGGCGGTTTCAATGAAAAATTAATTTAAGCTTAGCAAGAACAGATAAACATGCCATTACTAGCAACAACAACAACAACAACAACTTGCAGTATACAAACCATTCAAAACAGGCAAAGCATTTGCAGCATCTAAAACTCTCACAACTGAAATGAAATGAAAAAAAAATGATTAAGTGATAGAGAAAAGACTGTTTGAAAAAAATGCTTCTTTTGATGTCCTTTTGCCGCTCACACAATTTATTATTCTTGTGGCAGTTCCCTTTATTATTATCTTTTTTTTTTAATCACATTCCAACAGTCTTCCACAAGTTGCTGTGGGTTGATTTAATGGCTTCTTCTCTTTTTTTCTCATAATTTTTTTTTTACTCCTTCCCCTTTTGCTGTCTGTTATCTTTGTTAAATTTGCTTAAGTCTCGAATTTATTTTCATAAAAAGTGGTTTTAGCGGTTTTTATCTTTTGATTTCTTTTTGTAGGTATTAAATTTTTGTGCATCAACTGTCCACGCCAAAGAGTAGATTAAAAAATTATCCACGTTCATTTAAGTCAACAAATAAAATTAATTGCGTGAATTTTACATAAAAAAATGAAAAAAAAATTGTTTTTTTTTTAAACTTAATCACTTGGGCAGCAGAGCACCTGTTTATTTGCCAGAAAACAAACACAGTCTGTGTAGGTTTTTTAAATACCTTTTTTTATGTGACATTAAAATTCATTGTTGCCTTAAAAAAAAACCAACAAAAAATTGTGTTGGATGTGTTTATATTAAAATTCTAAAGCAAGTATCGTAAACGTGATTTGTGTGGGTATCGTAATTAAACGGCGATTGTGATATTTTGGTATAGTACTAATATTTAATGATAAATAATGAAAACAATTTAATGTACAACAATTTTTTTATCAGAATAACAATCGATTCGTAACCAAGGCTTATAAATAACATACAAATTTATTTTAGATTCTTGAGCCCATGACCGTGTATTTAAGATCGTACCACCCTACTGGCACACAAAAAGGTCCTCCATGTAAAACGACCCAGAAGCATTTTTGAAAGTCAATTTCAAAATTTTATATATTTTTTGTGGCTGTACTTAGCGGTCACAAATTTAAAATTTTCCTCATAACTTCTTCATTTGCGTTTCAATCTTAAAGTTTCATATATAGTGAAAAATACACAAATATTATCAATTTTTACACGATCTCCAGGAATCGCATACATGAATTTTGATCCAGTAACCAATTACATGAGTAACATGCACTATTCATGATATCAATGTACAAAATACACAACTGAAAAAACACGAGAACAGGAGTAGTTCATAAGCCTAGTGTTTAAAGTACATAAAGTTTATGTACAACATATATGAAACAATGAAAAAAAAATTACATAAAATGCATGTACATATACGAGGCGAACTAGAAAAGTTCATGAGATATTACAAACAAAAAAATTCATGTACAAATACGAAGAGAACAAGAACAGTACATGAGACCAAAATATAAGTGACCAAAATGCATGAATATCATGCACATATACAGGCGAAACGCTACTACTTAATGAGTTTAGTGAAAGACATTCATATAATCTATGTACAAATTCAAGAGCAACGAGAATTGTTTAAAAGAAAAGAGTCAAAAATACAGGTAACTTATGTACCTTTCAGAGAACTACATGAGATTATTCGTCATTTTTGCCACGCGAATAACAATCGTTGTCAGACACAATCACACAAACAAAAAATGCATGTATAGCACTCGAGTTCGTAAACAACGATTGCTGCTTAGCGCAGTGTGTGACGACTGCGAATCGATACAAAGGCAGCATGCAGAAAATGCTGACATTCGAATGATTCGCTGGAAGTTCGAGTGTTTGCTGCTGTTTTTCAACGTTTTTTGAATTTTAGGTAAAAAGTGGTTATTTTTGGCCCATCCCGTTTTAAAAAATTTTTTTTTTTTTTTAATATTTATCGTGCAATATTGTGATATAGTGTGACGCCCTCTATCTACGCTTCGCCTCAATACCATCCCGATTAGAAAACCGTAAATAGTTGTTATTTTTAGCCTATCTCGCTCCGTTTTCGAGATATTCCGTTTTTTCTTTTTTTTTCATATATTTTATTTAATTTTGGCCCATCTCGTTCTCGTAGTTCGAAACACGTGTTTGAGTTGAAACTGTAGTGGAAAGAGTTAGGCGCTGGTGATCACTGCTACAGAATGCAGCTAACATTTTTTTTCCTTGCTGCGAATAAACATAAAAGCATGAATATTCGTTGCTTTTGGCGAATGTTGCGCATGTCTGGCTTCGTCGGACATTAATGTTTCGCAGGCATGCGTATTCGTCATCGCTCGTTCTCTACGGCATTCGTACCACAGCGATTGGTAGATGTCTTTGCGCATTAATTTTAATGCACAAGGCACATTCGTTACTCGATGCATTTATTGACTTACATCCTATTACTTTTCATACATCCTCTGTACATTAGGGGTGGAAAAGTGATGCATGTATATTTAGTAACGGGATTTTGATACTCAGCAACCCAAAATTTCATAAAGTTCGGCAAAAACAATGCTTTTGAAAAAAAAATTCGGGATAGCTAGGTGTTAAGTTGTGCCGCATCGGGGTTAAAGCTAAGTGAAAAGTGGAAAAATTATAACTAACTACCTCCATAACTACCCAAGTGTTGCCCCTAGAGGGATAAAATGTTGTACAAGCCCCCATTAAGTTTTCTTGCCCAAAATTTTCGAGAACATACCTATACCCTACTCCACCCCCTTAAGCGGCTGCCATACAAAATTGATGTTTTAAGGCAATTTGACCCGACCACTCCCAGGGTGCGCCTAGAAGGGTAAAATGTATGACTGACCACCATTGGTGCTTTTTTTCCAAAATACTTACCCTCTGTATTCAACCTCTAAATTGTGGGGCCTCCTACACAAATTTTTAATTTTTTACAAATTTTTATACCCTAAACCTGAAAGGTCAGGGTATATTAACTTTGTGCAAACGTTTGTAACGCATAGAACGAAGCGAGTCCGGTATAGAAAAGTATATATATTTTTGATCAGCGTCACCACGTGAGTCGAGCTATCCATGTCCGTCCGTCCGTCCGTCCGTCCGTCCGTCCGTCCGTCTGTCCGTCTGTGTGTTGTCCGTATACACAGGATAAGAAGAAGGAGTTGAGATAATTAAATGAAACTTGGTACACATAGTCACATGAACCCAAGGATCTGCACTATTGAATATTTTTGGAATCCGCCCACAGACACGCCTACCTCCCATACAACGCAAAAATTGAAAACTGCATAACTCAGCTCATAATTAACCTACAACAATAAAATTTGGTATGTATGTGTTTTGTATCAACACAAAGATGTTTTTGAAAAATGGACATCATCCGCCCACGGACACGCCTACCTCCCATACAACGCGAAAATTGAAAACTGCATAACTCAGCTCATTTTTAGCCTACAACAATAAAATTTGATATGTATGTGTCTTATAAGAACACAAAGATGTCTTCGAAAAATGGACGTCATCCGTTCACGGGCACGCCCACCTCCCATACAACCCAAAAATTGAAAACGCAATAAATAAGCCTCTGTTTAACCTACAGAGCTAAAATTTGACACATATGTTTTTTATGATAAGACAAAGATGGTTTTGAAAAGTAAACATCATCCGCCCACGGACACGCCTACCTCCCATACAACGCGAAAATTGAAAACTGCATAACTCAGCTCATGTTTAGCCTACAACAATAAAATTTGATATGTATCTGTTTTATACAAACACAAAGATGTCTTCGAAAAATGGACGTCATCAGCTCACGGACACGCCCACCTCCCATACAACCCAAAAATTGAAAACGTAATAAATAAGCCTCTGTTTAACCTACAGAGCTAAAATTTGGCACGTATGTTTTTTATGACAAGACAAAAATGGTTTTGAAAAATGGACGTCATCCACCTACGGACACGCCTATTTCACATACAACCCAAAAAGTTTTAAACACAATAAATAAGGTTATGTTTGTCATAGAGAAATTAAATTTGGTATGCATGTATTTTATACCAAAACTAAGGTGTGTTCAAAAATTGGAAGTAATCCGTCCATGGATCCGCCCATCTCCCATAGCGAAAGCACAATAAAGGCATTAACTGTGAGCTACAGGAATAAAATTTGGGATGTGCAAAATTTTCGTCAACATTTAAATGCATATAAAATATAGGCTTCATCTGCCCTTAGAGACGCCCATTTACAATAAAAATTTTTTGTTTTTGAAGAGTGGGTTTAGGGTATTTCATAGTCGGCCTAGACCGACTTTAGACTTTCTTTACTTGTTTAATTTATGTTCTGCATTTTTATTGCTCATTATTTTCATGAGCAAAAACAACAACAATAAGAAATTCATTTTCATGATCAAGCCCAAGATGACACTTATTAAGCACAAATTGACATGTTTCTCAAAAAATTTTCAAGACCAATTTCTGGCATAAGTTGCGTTCGCGAGATGGCATGTTTTGAGATGATTTTGAGCTCTTTTGAGCTAATTTCATTAACGAACGCTTTGAACTTAATTTAAGTCCACTTTTTTCTCTTCGTGTTTACTCCAATAAATAACTTTATATCACATACTTAAATACTTTTTATTCACATGATGATGAATATTTTTCTTAAAATCTTCTTTAGTCTTTCTTAATCTTTATATTTACTTTGCTTTTCTATCATCTGCAGAACTATATATTATTTAACCAGCTGTTGTTGTTTTGGCTAAAGTGCTTAAGTATAGCGATATTTGATATTGAAACATTCAATACTCATAATAAAACAACTACATACTATATTTTGCACTTATTAATGCAGTTACGTCAGAAGAAATTCATTAATTTTGTTTTTGTTCTTGTTTTATATTCTTACTGCGTGTTGCTTTTTCGAAAATGTGTTCTTATGTACACTAAAAGCATTTCTTCTGACGTCAGTAGAAAATTTTACTCTTCATTTGTAGTTTTTTTTTCTTTTTGTTTTTTTTTTTTTTTCTTTATTGCGCCATGTTTTTTAATATGGCGGTCAGACACGCGATACTTCTTTGAAAATTTGTAAGCAAGCGTTAGACTTAAAGTTGTTAGACTTAAAATTTGCATTAAAAAATATTAGCGGAAATATTTAGGTAATGAGTTAAAAGTGTTTTAATTAGAATAGAACAAACTCTTAAGAAAGCAAAACTTTATAAATGTCAAAAAAGATAAAAAAAAGGTTTTGCCAAATTTAACAAGAAACAAAAAAAAAAGAAGGAAAATAAGACAAATATTGAAATTGATCTAAGCTAGGTCATAGCCCATGTCATTTTTTAAAATATGCCGCGTATCATTTACAATTAGTTTCACAAAAAAATAAATAAACTTTGACGTGAAAATTTGACGTTCTTAATTAAAAAGCACAAAATTTGGCAAAAGTTGTGAAAAGTATTAAGGTGGGACATGACATTCGGATCAGAGAACAGACCCTTTTTTAAAAATTCACAATTCAGTCAAAAACAAACATTTTTGCAAAATTTTTTATTATTGTGGAGAATTGAACAAATTACAGGAAAAAAATTCAAAAATATATATTTTTCACTCCAACACGGTTTTATAGAGCTACAAACTGGCGGCAGAGAAAAAAAACGGGGCCTCGTAGTTGCAGCGCTGGGAGTCGCAAAAATTTTTCGATCTGGAAAAAAACTGACTTTTTTAAATTTTAATAAAATTGGCTATCGTATGACAGGAGCCTTTTTTAAAAAATTTTCTTTCAATTTTTGGTGGTGTTTCAAATTTAAAAGTGTGTTTTTCGAAAAAAATATTGACTTTAAAAAGTGATAAAAAATCGAAAAAAAATTTAAAAAAAGCTCGTGTCATACGAGTTTAAAAAAAATATAAAAACAAAAAAAAAAATTTCGTCAAAAAATGAACCCGCTAGTGCTGCAACCAGTACGAAAAACATGGTTTCGAGATAAACGCGTTCAAAGTTTGTGAACAAAGAAAAATGCAAAGAAAAATAAAAGTGCGCTCTCACTAATACGGCTGTAACTTTTGAACCCGTAGAAATTTTTTCATGAAATCTTAGAATCTTAAGAATATTAACTAAAATACAAAATTATAAAAAAATTGTCGATTTCAAAAAACGGCCAATGTCATGTCCCCCCTTAAATGCAATATAAACCATTTTAAGCAGAGAATGATAGAGAGTTTAAAAAAGGAGCAGCTTTTGAAGTCTGTTGCTTTTGACAAGGTTAATGAAGACTGTCGTCAAGTTGAATTTTGATTTTTTTTTTTTCTAACAAGTTGAATTTTAAAGGCTTTTAAGAAAACATGTTTTTATTTCAAACATTTTTTAAGCAGCTGTAGTTAAAGTTGAAATTTCTTGAATTATGCTCTTATTTCAATTCGCTTAAATGGCTTTCAAAAGAAAAACAAAACGTTAGGAGTGACATAAAAAAAAAAAAAAAAAATAATAGACTGCTGTCAAAAATATCACAATTTCAGGTGTTTGTAACTCAAATAAAAACAAAACTAAATAGAAAAAAAATGTGAAATATTTGTCGCGCGCACACAAAGACATCTAAGCTGTGACACTTTGACGCTGGTGGTTTTGTCAGTGTTGTCTTCTTTTTAGAGCTCACAGCCCCCTACGCCACCACCACCATCACCACCACACAAAAAACATTTACTTGTTGTTTACAGCAAAATTGCTTCATTGTTTTGTTTTATTTTGTATGAATTTTTTTTTTAAGTTTTTATTGTGACGCAGCCAGAAGTGAAGCAATAGAAAAACTTATGTAGACAAATCGTCTGTATATCGGGGCTGAATAAACACATAATCAGTCAAAGGAGCCGACATTTTAGAGATCATTTTTGTTTGTTTTGTTATTTTTGGCCATAAACAAGGGCGTCTGCATGGGGGCAGAGAAGAGCACTTGACTCCTGAAGAGCAAAAATAGATTTGTCTTTCAAATTAAAATTAGTTTTTAAACAAATGGAAGTACATATTTAAGATTAAAAAAGTTTCATTAAAGAAAATTCTGTGTAATAAAAAGAAACATTGTTCAGAACCAAAAGGAAATCTTATATATTTATACGTGAACATTAAAGTTTGTCGTACGATTTTTTGGTATTAATTTAAACTCAAAATAAATGAAACTTATATCATTCGAAAGGTTATGTTGCCCAGATGTGCAGAATGTATATATAAATGATATATCTGATAGAGGGGGTTCCCAACCTACTAATAGAGAAATTAAATTTATGAGAAAAAATCCGCTCTTTAATTAATATGAAATTTGATTGGGGTAGAATTTTTAAGTTGGTCGAATTTGAATATTTTTTAAAAGTAACAATTTTTTTTAAAAAAGGTAGTTTTATCCATTCGTCAATTGTAAAAAAATGTGCTATGAATTCAAAAATTTAACTTTCCATGTGAATATCTTGGTCGAATTTTAACGGTTTTTAAATTTTTCTTATTTTTTCTAAAAGCCTATTAAATTTTCTTTCAAATGTGATAAAAATTTCAGTAAAGTTCTAATCAAAAGTATTTTTAATGAATTTTCTTAATATTGTCGTTAGTTATTTAGCGTGTGTTTCAACCAAATGCCAAGAGAGAGAAAAAAACTGTCTCAAATTGAATATTCTAAATTGGTAAGCCAATAACTCCGCCATCTGTGAATAGATTTTACTTATTTTTTTTTTGTATTTTAGACTTATTAGTTAACTTAAAAAAATATGTGAAAATAATACCGTTTTTCGTTTGTTTATATTTAAATTATTCCTTTTAAAAAAGTGACCATAAAATTTGATTTATTCTTAAAATATGGGGTAAAAATGATTTTTGTTGTAAGAAAAATTAAAACTCAAAATTGCATTTTTAATTTTCTTTCAAAGTCTGTACCGAATTTTAGGTAAATTTATTTTGTCTTGACACTAAATTAATAAACTTTCCGTGCCATCAAAAAATCAAGGCTACCCCCTATGATTTCTTTGACAAAATTAAATTTTTTTAAAATGTTGTTTTTCTGTTTTTGAATAAATAATAAAATAAAAAAAAAAAAATTTTTTTTTAAAAAAATAGCTTTATATCTCCAATCAATTAAGAGTTATAGCCTCGAGCTTATTTTAATCATTTCGCATATATTTATTAATAGGCAATCAATAAATTTGTCGAATTTCGACCCCAGGCGATACTACTTAGTATTTATAAATCTCTAAAAAAAATTTGTAATTAAAAAATATTTTAATTAAATTTTAAAAAATTAAAACTTGTGCTTAAAAAATTAAAGCTTAAAACTTAACTGAGCTACGTATGCTATTTTTTTGCGCAGCACTTTTTATAACTCGTTTGCCACGTCATGCCATTGAAATATGTCTGGCATGCGAATCTCAACTTTTATATACAGTTTATAAATTTTGTAAATGTGCCTGTAGATGATGATGATGATGATGATGGTTCTTCAGCAACAGACCTTTTTTTTTGCTCACTACTCATGTGCACACTGCTAAAGTTAGTACATGTGTACTCAACACACTGATGTCTACTTCGCTTTACTCGGCACACTAAAGTTGTGGTATTTTTATGATGGCATTTTTATGTGACTGTGTTTGCTTGTCTGTGTGTGTTTTTTATGTTCGTTAACTTATTTGCAAAGAAACTTTTATGCTTTTCAGGCATTATTTAATGTTATCTGTACTTCAGGAATGTTTTGTCAGAAATTTAAAGGAAGTAAAAAATATATCAACAACTTCAACATTCTTGTAGAAATACCACACTAAGACGCAGAAAACTAATGAAAATTTGCAAGCTCGTTATTATCAATTAATTAACATATTCATATTAATATGATATTCGCATTAAAACCTAAGTTTCATGGCTACTCATAGCCTGTGCCAACAACAACAAACCACCAACCAATCTTGAACAATTAACAAATAGCTTTAATTAATAAACAATTATAAAACAATCATACGCTCGCATACATACATGCATTCAAGCAAACATGCTAGTGTATTCCGTCGTCCTGCTGTACTACATATAACCAATATGCAAATGACTCTTAGCCAAATGGTCAACACACAGTTACCACGAAGTGATTTCACCCAAACCGCCTTTCAGTGGCATAACTTATAACATCACGTTTCTGTCCAGCTGTTGCTTGCCGCTGCCGTTAGCTTTTGGTGCAGTCTAGCAGAGAAACATCAGTGAAATAGCAGCAAACCACTGAGCCACCAGCGTTGGTCTGACGAAAAGTGAGAGTTTTGTGAATGTTTAAGTGTTAATATTCCTTTCTACTCTTCATTGCATTATTTTTCAAAAACTTTCTAAAATTTTTTTCTATATTTCATAAATTCATCTAATAGAGATCAACTGCTGCATAAAAATAAAAATTATAAATATTCAGTTACTATATCAAACAAGTTGGCCTGGTCAGATGTTGATGTTGACTTACCACATATTAAAATTTGTTGTTGTATGTTTTTTTAAATGAGAAATCTACAATAATAAAAAAAAAAAAAATTTTCGTCAAAAATATAAAAAAAAAAAAATATAAATCTCGACAACAGCGCCACCTATCGGGTCCAAAACTAACCGATATTTCAAGCTGATACCAGCCATAAACATTTAAAAATTTTCATTAAAATCAGTTGTATCGTTTCGAAGATATGTGTTCACGCAGAAAAATTACATTTTCAACTTTGTAGCAAACATATTTCTATTAACTGTAAATAGATTCCGAAATTCTGAACACACTTTGTTTGTTATACATGTTGCTATTTTTGTGACAGTCAATTTAATGTTTGCTTTTTATGACAGGAAATATATTTTGATTGAAAAATAGTATATTATCGCCATAAGCATATAGTATTTGTCAGAAACATACAACATTATCGTATTTAACATAATATGTTAATGCACTATTCGTGTTCGGTTTGTTTTTATATGTTTGTATTATGTTCCATCGAAGGATTGGCATGATGATTAGTGCGTTGGACTACGTTGAGCAACAGTCCGCGCTCAAATCCCGGTGATGTCAAATTATTTGCCTCAAAAAAGTCACAATAAACATAATATATTTATTGCAACAAATTTTCATAGTTGTTAGTAAACATAATAAATTAATTGTAACAAAATTATTTGTTATCGCAAAATTTGTATGGTAACCGTAAAATAGAAGCATGTTTCTTGTACCAATAAAATTGTTTGCTCTCAATAGGTTTGCAAACATAATATTAACCTCTCCCATTATATTTCTGGAAAATATATATTTTTTTTCTGCGTATTTATCAACATAGGAACACGTGATTTTTATATTGTTGTACAAAAAAGTTTTAAAGAATTTTGTTTTTAAGGTTGATGCTATTTGTTTTCGGCAAATCCACAAAAAGTTAACCTTAACCTTAAAATATAAAAATGCTTTAAGTTCAATATAAATACATGGATTGTTAAAGATATTGTTTGTGTTTTCCTGCGGTAAAAGCATTTTGCAAAAAACCTATTGAGTCCTTAAATTTTAACTGATTTTATTGAATGTATTTTTAATATGGAGCAAGTTAAAAAATTTTTGTTTTTTTATTTTTTGTAATTTGGTATTTCGCGATTTAAATATCAAAGCACCGTTATATAATATTCACAATTGAAACATTTTCTATTGAAAAGTGAATATTTAAATTTTTAAAGAAACTTTTTTTTTATCGAAAATTAAAATTTAAAAAAGTGATTCAAGAGTGAAACGTGTGTGACAATTTTTATTGATAAGTTGGATTATCTTAGAAAATAACTGGCTGACATAATTTATGTCTCGGATTTACTTTTAATATAAGATAAGTGAATTTTGCATTTTTTTAAATCAAGCAGACGTAATTATTTTTCAGTAAAAAAGCATTTGAAGAAGTGAAACGTGAGTGACATTTATTTTTGTGTGTGTTTAATTTTGTATGAGAAATGAAAGAATATGACGAAAACATCAATAAAAAATTAAAGCCGACCCTAAAAGAACGTATGAAAAAAATTGAGAAAAATTATACATAAATCCGGATTCATATAAGAAAACAAATGTAGCAAATATTAAAAAGATCTAATTTAATCATTATTTTTAGTCGTTGACCTCGACGAAATTGCTAATAGGCCAGTCATATAGTCAAATTTGACGCGGTCTTTGACTTTTAATGAGCGTAAAGATCAACGAATTAGGCTTAGTGATATACATACAGATTCGGATGCAGAACCGGTATAAATTTTGTTAAAATGATATATTTCTAAAATAGTGTTTGTGTTGTTTTTATATAATGAATTATTTTATAACTGTATTTTGCTTTACATAATTCTTTCCATACAAATTTTTTTTCTTTTTTGTACAAAAATTTTGAAAAAACTTTTTTTATAAAATATGCTTAATAAAGTTCACCAGATTAACCACGATGCAAAAATAGGACAATTAAAATTGATTTGAAACGTGAGTGACATCGACGTGAAACGTGAGTGACAGAATCAGTATATGAAAAAATCTTATTGTACCGTAGACTTATTGTACCCATATAATTTTATATGAGAAGCTTTTATATTTGATGGAGAAAAACTTATGTTTACTGCTATGACTGAAACGTGAGTAACACTGGATTTGCCGTTTTGTACAAATTTTTTTAAAATTAATTTTTTAATATATTCGACATGGCTAGTCACTACTTTTTCCCGGTTTTTTGGCAGTTTCCGGATACCATCTCAAAACAACTTGTCGTGCATTTGCTTGTTCACGGTAAAAAAATCTTGGGAGATGGGCGCGTTTGTAGCCAAGTGACGCTTATTTTGTGTGCACACTTTAGTTTTGATATAAAATGCTCCCATACCAACTTTTATCACTGTAGGTCGTATGAACCTTTTTATGGTATTTCCAATATTGTCAGTTGTATGGAAGGTGGGCATGCTCGTGGACGAGTGACGCCCATTTTGTGTGCACAGCTTAGTTTTGATATAAAATCTTCTCATACCAAGTTTAATTTCTGTAGGTCATATAAAAACATTTTATGGAACTTTCAATATTGTGGGTTGTATGGGAGGTAGGCGTGCTTGTGAATGGATCACGCCCATTTTTTGCACATGTCTTACTTTTTGTATAAAATATATACGTATAAAATGTCATTTCAGTACCTTTAATAAAACCCTTTAAACAGCGATTTAATTTTTTTGGCTTCATGGGAGGTAGGCGTATCTGTAGGCAGATTCCAAAAATATTCAACAGTCCCGAATCTTTTGTCGATGTGAACATTTGTATCTAGTTTCATGCAATTATCTCAACTCCTACTTCTTATCCTGTGTTAACGAACACACAGACAGACGGACGGACAGACAGACAGGGCTTAATCGACTCACGAGGTGACTCTGATCAAAAATATATACTTTTCTATACCGGACTTGCTTATTTCTGGGTGTTACAAACGTTCGCACAAAGTTAATATACCCTGACCTTTCAGGCTTAGTGTATAAAAAGGTAACTAAAAGGTAATAAAGTATTAAAAACTAGTGCAATTAGAACAGATTTTGAGTTAGGACATGATGGCTGTCTAACATTTAATGTAATACAACATGCCGACTGGTTTTTGACTTAACATGGTAACTCAAAAATATTGATTTTATTTTTTTCTTATGTAAATATCTCTATTATTTGGCCTTGCATCTAGCACCAAAATTTTGGGGCACTAGTGTATGTTTTTGTGTGGAAAATGTCTTTGCAAGAACTTTGTATAAATAAATGTAAAATTAATTTTTTTGTAAATTTAGTAGGTATAAAAAAAGGTCATAAAGTATTTTTCGCCTTGCTACCCGCGAGGGGCGTGACACTTTTTCAAGAACACAAATTTTTGGTTTTACCTCCGCCTATAAATCGCACATCAATGTCGTATAACACTCAGATGAAATAACAAATTGGTCAGATCTTTCAAATATAAACCAGACACGGTAATTTTTGATACAGAATAACTATGGAAGTAAAGAACATATTAAGTCAGAATGAAGTTACTATTTGTTGGTGTACTGCTACTGGAAAACAAGAACGGGCATTGTACAAAAAAAAAAAATATAGCAAAAAAATAGTTTGGAGTTACTATTTGTTGATATCTTACCACTGGGAAATACTCGAAAACTAGAACTGGTATTAGGCAATGAGTGTGACTTCGCTAATAAAAGAACATTTTAGTATTAAATACATTAAAGTTTAAATTGTAAGCCCATGCGTGGCTATAACTTAGTTTTAGTATTTGATGTGGTTTAAATTTTAAACCCATTCTGGACTTAATTTAGTTCAAGTATTTGACGCGGTTTCAAATTTAAGTCAATTTTGGTGTCGTTACACTTATATTAAGTACAGGATTGACTTAAATTTAGTCTTATATTTTTAACCGATTTTATTCTTGTTAATAAAACTCTATCTTAAAAAATTTTTAGTGTTTTAAAAAGTATCAATTCTAGCAAAAAAAAACAAAAATATTAAAAAATGCATTTTTTCAATGATCGATTTAAAAATAACTCCAAGATCGGGTATAAAAAAAAAAAACAAATTGGCCATTTCAGCCCTTGGAAGGACTTTGACCGAGCTTCTTATGATCAATTTCGTTGTGTGTGTTATTAAATATTTTAACACAATTGACCGAGAATGGACCTACATGTTTGTGCCGACTCCGAACGGTTTATGTTTGTGTTCTCACGAAGCTTTACATGTCATTATTTACTATCTTAGGTTTGCCATTGTCTGCAGAGAGGTGGTGGTCGATAAGAAAAATTTTTTATTGAAAGAACTTTTTGCCGCGACTGGGGATCGAAACTCCGAGCATGCTAAGCCACCCACTTAGCCTGCATTCCACGATCACCACAACCGTGTATAATAATTTTAATAACAGTCAGGCTAGATCGACTTTAAATTTATATATATTATTGACTTAATAAAAAAACATTGACAAAATTTGTTTTTTGTATATTTAAAGTTTTTATTTTCTGTATTCATTTTTCTACAGGTGGGACGCTCCCAGAGTATTGGTGGTGTGACATAAATTATGTTCATTAACAGCGGGTTAAATGAATAAAGTTTATCAAGAAAATTTGACTCCTCCCAATAAGCAGACACCTCTGCCAACCGGGAAAACTTTCTCGGCACAAACTTTTCGTTACATTTTTGAAACAAAATACCCTTCGATGAACGGTATTTTAATCACTATTTAAATCGCATACGTATAAGGTCAGGGTATATTATATGAGTTCCCAAATTTAAAATATGCTAGTAAATATGACACCAATCGAGGATTGCCTTTCCTCATTTTTCTTAATATAACAACTTCCCAAAATATTAATTACTGTAATAAAGTCCTTACAGAAATGGATTGAACTAGTTGTGGTATCATTTTAACTAGTTCTTACAATTTTAATTTATCTCACTGTGTACTTTACTACATTGTTATTAGCTGGAAAGACACACAAGTACGATGTAGAAAATCCTATTTAGAAAAAATTAAAAAAATGCTCTGCTTTATCAAGAATTTCAAGAATTTCGGATTTATATCTAAGTCTAATCAAGGTAACTAGTTATTTGCCATCAAAAATGACGGCTTAGGTTTTATTTAGAAAAACTGTTAATTGAGTTATTTACATCTTACTTAGTTCAGGCAAAATTTGAACTCGAATTTTAAAAGCCCTGCTGCTACCTTGACTATTGTACTATGGTAGGTACGACAAAATATGTTTAAAACGTTTTTTGTAAAACTGAAAATTTCAAAGTGAAGAAAATATATAAAAATATTATAATGTTAAGTTTCAATAAATCACAAAACAAAAATGCCTAAAAATATGCTATGAAATTTAAAAAGAACATCAATCGTTCCGAATTAATTGTTTGGTTTAACTAAAAATTCATTACAACCCAGAATTTTCTATATGACCAATCTTTAAGCGTTTCACAACGTTTTTCATTCTAAATATGAAAAATGTTAATTTCTCGCCTCTTATTTGATATCTTAAACGTAGTTGCAGCACTCAATTTAATAATAGCTATTAAAATTTGTATTATTGTTTAATTGCTGAATTTCATTTGAAGTGCAAAGCTCTTAGAAAACAACAACAACAACAACAACAACAACAACAACAACGATAATCAGAGCAACAGCAAATTGCACAACAATCAGTTTAACTTGCAACAAACATACATTCAGACACACATACACATAAACACAAACATAGTCAGACACGCGGCTAATTCTAACTGAGTTGCATGTGAAAAACGTCAAGCTTGCACTTTGGGTGAATGTGGCAGGCAGGCACACACACTCTGGCATAGCACTCAATGTCAAAGTCAAGCCGACTGACATTTCAACAAACGAGCAGATAATGACATATGCAGAATATTTACAAAAATACACACATACACACGCACACACAAATACCCAAAAGCATATGAAGTGCTTTTACACAAAATGTGGTTGCTCGACTTATTTCTGTTTAAGAGTTGTTGTTGTTGTTGTTGTTGGTGTTCGCAGTAAATGGTAAATCATTTTATGTTGAGGTTGTCTGTCAAATGCATTTCTGAACATCCGAAATCTAAGTCCCTAAATGTCACGTGTTGCTAGCTTGCATCATATAACACATTCACTCATTCACTCACTCACTCACTCATTCACTCACTCCTTCGGTCACTCAGTTGAAAAAGCTGAATTCATCAGTAAATTCAACTTGAAAGCGAGTCTTTGTTGTGCTACTTAAAAGTGACTTTGTCAGCGATTACATACATGGTTTGTTATGAAGCATAAAATGCTCATGTGAAATGTTGTTGAGTCGAGTGAACGTCATTAATGGAAGAGAAATAGAAAAAACTGGCGTTTAGTTTAAGGTGCAAATTTTAAAATGTGAAAAATGTTAGGAAGAAAAAATGTAAAGGATTTTTTTACATTTTTTTTTTAATTTTGTTTAATTCTCAGAATTCTTTATGAAAAAACAAATTCATAAAATTTATATAAAAATACGAATAGTACATAAATAAATGTTGTTAAGTCGAGTGAACAACATTTATGGGAGACAAATAGACAAAACCGGCGAAAAATGAATGGGACAAATGTTAAAATTTAAAAAAATATGAGGGAAATTGTCTTAATTTTAGACTAAAAGGAATTTTTAATTTTAATTTTTTTTTTTAATTTTTTAAAATTACAAGGATTTTTTATGAAAAAAAATTCATAAAATTTTTACGTGGAGGAGAACATAAATATATGCTGTTCTTCTCGTATTTGAACATGCATTTTATGAAATTTTTCACAAAAATTTTGAATGATTCATGCTCCCTTTGTACTTTTTCATGACATTTACGAAATTTTGTATTGTTTCATGTATCTTGTTCACACTCTTTATTAACTTTAAACACTAGGCTTATGAAATAGTCATGCTCTTGCGTTTCTTTTCTGTGTATTTTGTACATGGATATCAAGATAAGTTCATGTGACTCATGTAATTTGTTAGTGTACAAAAATTTGTGTATGCAATTCAAGGAGGTGGTGTTAAATTCAGAATTTAAATAGTTTACATTTTCCTTTTATGTGTAAAAAAGATTCATGCATTTTGTCACCGATCCCATGAACTGTTGTTGTTCTCGTCATGTTTGTACATGAATTTTATTTACAAAAATTACTAATTATTCATGATCCTCTTGTATTTTTGTCATGGCTTTTACGAATTTTTTTGTGTTTTTTTTAGTTTTTAAGCTTTTGAAATATTCATGTTCTTGCGTGTTTTTTTGTGTATTTTGTTCATTGATATCAAGAATAGTTCATGTGGCTTATGTTATTGAACTGGACCAAAATTCATGTATGCGATTCATTGAGATCGTATGAAAATTTTTAATTATTGTATACTTATAGGGTTTTGCTTTTGTAGCTTTTACACAAAGAAAAATAGTGCCATATAAAATCTAAAAGGTTTCTTCTTAAAACGTACTTAGCACAAGGGGCATGAAAAACAAAAAAGAGAGGTATTTTTTTTTTAAAAGAAATCATATTGTTTTTCAACAAAAATATTCTTGAATTTATTTAGTAAAATATCTTTTTAATTTCTTTTCCATATTTTTAAGACTTTTCAAAAACAAGGGGCACGAAAGACGAAAGAGAAGAGGTACTTTTTAAGAAGAAATCTTTTTGTTTTTCAGCAAAAATCTTCTTAAATTTATTTAATATGATATCTTCTTGTAGCGTTTTCTTTCCTCAAAAAAATTTTGAATTTTTTCTGCCCTGTTTTATTTTTTTTGCTTTTTTCGTTCTTTTCTCAAATAAAATTCTGAATTGAATCGTGTTCATTTCTCGAAAATTTTAACCTTAAAAGTAGAAAAAATGCAGAATTTCTGCCGTCTCTACTTCGGCGGTTCGAAAAATTCTGACAGATAAATAAAATAAATGACATATGTGAAAAATAGTTAACGTTACCATTGACAGTTCGGAAAAAATTTAGCTTTTCTACTTAAAACGTCAAAATTCTTCTATGGAAAAAAAAAAAATAAAATGTTTTCTAGCGGTAAAAAATTTTTGAATTTGAAGTTTTAAAATATTTATATCTTTAATTCTTTTGAAGTTTTTCAAAAAGAGTGCCAAGTCGAAAACATTGAAAAAAATTTCTTTGTTTTTAATCTATTTTCAGCTAAAAACAGCTTAGAATTCTGTGTCTTCAGGTCAAAATGGAAAAAATTCTGCATTTTCAGAGGGCAGAATTTTTCGTTGATAAAGGAAAATGCTATTAATTTAATCTAAAATCAATATTTTCAAGACTTTTTTTCAAGTCCTAGAAGAAAATCAAATCATGTAAAAACTTTTTAGCTTCGTGAGATTCCTTCTGAAAAAAAAATCAAGAAGAAAACCTAGTATCTGTATGATATTTCTTCTTAAAAAAAATCAAAAAGAAAGCCTAGAAGCTGTATAAGATTTCTTCTTAAACAAAATCAAAAAGAAAATCTAATAGACGTATGAGATTTCTTCTCAAACAAAATTAAGAAGAAAACCTAGTAGTTGTATGAGATTTCTTCTTAAACAAAATCAAGAATAAAACCTAGCAGCTGTATGAGCTTTCTTCTTAAATTAATTTAAGAAGACAAAGCCAATAACTTTAAGAAGAACATCTTCTTGGGAAAAAATCCATAGAGAAATCATCTTAACTTTGTTCTACTCTATTAGGTTCATATGTGGCGATTTTTCTGTGTGTAGAAACATTTTTACTGTACTTTAAGGCCATTGAGAACGATGAAAAGCTGTTACAGTAAAAAAAATTATAAAACAGTAGTTAAAATTCCAAAGGCTAAATGTACCATCCCATATTTATGCATTACTTACACGTACGAAGCGTAGCTATGTAACGGCGTTCTACCAACAACATCGTTACAAAATCTTCTAATGCAACAACCACAACATCACAAGAAGTTAGACACTCACAGCCAACACATGACAAAGCAGACAGCATAGTGTGCAACAACAACAACAACATCACAATAAACTAGACACACAACCAACGCATGACAAAGTAGCCAACACCTATAAGCAAAATTTGTATAGCATGCATATAATTCACAACACGTTCTGTGAATAGATTACTTAAGACTAGTCAGTTGTGTCGGTAGTGAGAGCGGCTCGAAGGCGTAGTGTTTTGTGCTTCTTTTACTTGGCAACGAGTAAACTAACTTTTTTAAGCAAAACACCGTGAGGCGGGTTGCTTGATACATACATTGTAGTTCGATGTCGTATTTTATTTCGGTTAGACTTCACCGCAGCCTTGGTCAGTCCGATATCCGAATACTTTGTAGCAGGGATGATATTTGTAGTGGATATCCACTTATTTACCTCCTTTCGATTTTCGAAAGTCCCCAATTCCTTTCAGCCCAAAAAAAGTACTTTCGTATACAGTAGCCATCAAAAAAGTAAACGTCACACATGATTAAGATTTTGTTCTCAATTGTTGAGACCGAAAAATTGTTCTCTTAAAGTACATTCACAAAGAGAAGTTTAACAGTATTTATTTGGGTTCAAATAATGGCCTAGACACATTGACTGCCACTGCAACATAACAACACCAGGTGGAAACGAAAATGTTGGCATGTTGTCTACGACTTGATTAATTTGAATGCAGCGCGATAAGCCGTATTTTCATATATATTTATTATTAAACATCGAATAATCATTAAAAAACAAATATTTAACACAAACACAATGAGAATGAACAATAAAAAACACAAAAGAAGCACGAAATTAAACGAAAACATTAATAAATGCCGATGTTCTTACTCTTGTCGCACGTCAAAATAGAAAAAGTTCTAAAACGACGACAGCAACATTGCTGCAATGACGCATTGTAGTTGCAACATTTTCACCACATTCACCTCCATAAGAAAAGCATGTAAAAAAATTTGACGTTTGACGCAATGCTGCAGCCGCAGTCAATGTGTCTAGGCTATAAATCAAAAAATTTTCAGATGGATGAATCGTCTGATGATGAACAGAGCGAGATGATAGAAGTTATAGAGGCAGATAATGGCATTGATGTCAACGAAGAAGATGATAGCGAAGATATCGGCAGCAACAGAAAAAAAGAAATTAATTTGATTCAAATTTTCTTACAATTAAAATTCCAAAATTTCTTATTTCTTATTTACGACAGGAATTGTTGAAACAAATTTGGAGAAGAAAAGTTAATGGGATTTGGTCTCTCATTTCAGCCTTTTGGAACCCTGAGAGCGTTGAAAAAAAATTTTTTAAATTAAAAAAATGTGTATAGGAGCCCCCTTAAGGATTGATAATATGTTGTAATAAAATGTTGAAAGGAAAAAACTAATGGTGGTCAGGAACACTTTTTACTAGGTACCGAAAATAACTGTTATTTAACAATTTTCAAATGAAACAGACATAATAAAAAAATTGTCGAAGGACTTTTTCAAATAAACCATTATGATAAAAATGGCCTTAGTTTCACGAATATTAAGTTTTCGATTGATTCCATAAATGTTGAAATTAAACTGTTATTTTTTGCCTTTTATTTTTGGAGAAAAAATAATGGTAACTTTTGACTTTTAGTTACGGTCAAAAATAACAGTTATTTTGTGACTTTTATTTTTTCGGTCAAAAATATCAGGCAATTTGTGTTTGTTTAAAGACCGCTTGACCAGTTAAAAAATTATTGATACCATGTGTAAAATGTGTGCATCGATGAGACGAAAATAATGATTCAATAGTGTTTAAGTCGGTAAAAAGGCCTTTGAGAAAATAGAAATTGCCTGATATTTTTGACCAAAAAAATAAAAGGCAAAAAATAATTGTTATTTTTGACCGATAAAATAAAAGTCAAAAGTAACTGTTATATTTGCCCGATAAAAAAATAGTCAAAAGTAACTGTTATATTTGCCCAAAAAATATAAGGCACAAAATAACTTTTATTTTTGTCGGAAAAAATAAAAGTTAAAAGATAACAGTTAAAATGTGACTTTTTCGATAAAAACCATAACCGGTACGGTCCCTGCATTTTACACTACTAGGTCAAATGAGGTCAAATTTCCTAAAAAGATTAATTTAATAGGTATGTTCCTGAAAAATTTCGGGGAAAAAAATTTAATGGGGGTCGGTCGAATATATCACCCCTTTAGGGGCAACACTTGGGTAATTTGGAGGTTTTCGTCTAATTTTTCCACTATTCACTAACCTGTAACACCAATGCGGCATAACTTATTTTGTTGAACCTCACAAAATTCAGGGTACCTGGGTATCAAAATCCCGTTACAAAGATTTCCATATATCACTATCCCGTAGAATCATACCTGGTCAAAATTCGATAAATTTTTTTTTTGCCTTTTTATAATTATAGTTACAAAACATTTGGTGCACTACTTCTCCGCACTCTGATTCATTTAAAAACAATTATCAAAATCGGTTGAAAAAAACGGGAGAAAATTGTTTTTAACTGTTTTCCCTACGCCTCTTAATATATAGATTCACAAAAAGTACTCTCGCATCCAAAAACGTACTTTCAGAAGAGTAAAAAAAATCCCCTCCAAAATTATCAAATATCATTACTCCTTTGTGGTTGTGATTGTTGCACTCGGTCGGACTTCACCGTCGGCTTCGGTCGATCGGATATCCCTCCGATTACTTAGCTTGTCATGTTTAGGTATGATTTCACCGCGGCCTTGGTCAGCCGGATATCCACCCGAATACTTTGTAGTTGTAGTTGTTGTACTCGGTTGGACTTCAACATCGGCTTCGGTCGATTGGATATCTCTCCGTATACTTAGCTTGTCGTTTTTAGGTTGGACTTCACCGCGGCCTTGGTTAGCCAGATATCCTCCCGAATACTTGGTTATTGTGATTGTCGTATTTGGTCAGACTTCACCGTCGACTTTGGTTGATCGGATATCACTCCGAATACTTAGCTTGTCATATTAGCATCGACTTTGGTCGGTTATCCCGACCCGAACACTTAGCTGTTCGTATTAACTACCCATTAGGGATTATATAAATAAAGCCTATGATATATTTTTAAGTTTTATTTTTGTAAAGAAATGTCAATTAAAATCGTTTATATATAATTCAATTTTTATAATTGAATACCACATAAGAAGTATGTTATCATTTAAATAACATACTCTGTCGAACTCTGTCAAAAGCAAAGTCGCCTAAGCTCGCAACCCACGAACGCAATCGACGATATTAAACAAAACACCGTATGCCAAGCATCACCGTATCCGAACCAGTTATCACCTAGGCAGAGTCAGAGAAGGCAATTGTTTGGGAATTATTAAATATTGATACACCCTTGAATGATTGTTCTTGTGTATTTGAGAAGACTTATGTATAAAATATATATGTATATATACTCGTAATTAATCATACTAGTATCGCCTGGGGTCAAAATTCAACCAATTTATTGATTGCTTATTTATAATTATATGCGAGATGGTTCAAATAAGTTCGAGCCTATAACTCTTAATTGGTTGGAGGTATAAAGCTATTTTCTTCAAAAAAATTATTTTTCATTTTATTATTTTTTTTCAAAAACTGAAAAACAGCATTTTAAAAAATTTAATTTTGTCAAAGAAACCATAGGGAGAAGCCTTGATTTTTTGATGGCACGGACAGTTTATTAATTTAGTGTCAAGAGCAAAAAAAAATTCACCTAAAATCTGGTTTAGACTTTGAAAGAAAATCAAAAATGCAATTTTGGGTTTGTGTTTTTTTTACAACGAAATTAATTTTTAGACCATATTTTAAGATTAAATCAAATTTTGTGGTCTTTTTTTTTAAAGGAATAATTTAAATATAAACAAAAAATTAACCGCATTTTTTCAAAAGTTTTCTTAAGTTAACTGATAAGACTTAAATACAAAAAAGAAATAAATTAAATCTATTCACAGATGAAGGAGATATTGGCTTCCCAATTTAGAACATTCAATTTGAGACAGTTTTTATCTCGCTCTTGACATTTGGTTGAAACACACGCTAAATAACTAACGACAATATTAAGAAAATTCATTAAAAATACCTTTGGTTAGAACTTTGCTGTAATTTTTATGACATTTGAAAGAAAATTTAATAAGCTTTCAGAAAAAATTAGAAAAATTTAAAAACCGTTAAAATTCAACACACGTGGAAAGTCAAATTTTTTAATTCAAAATACATTGCTTTTCAAATTTTACAATTGACGAATGGATTAAACTACATTTTTTTAAGAAATTGTTACTTTTAAAAAATATTCAAATTCGACCAACTTAAGAACTCTCCTCCAACCAAATTTCATATAAATCAAAGAGTAGATTTTTTCTCAAAAATTTAATTTCTCTCTTAGAAGGTTGGAAACCCCCTCTATCAGATATATAATTTATAGATATATATATATTCTATGAATATATGACCTATAGATATATCATATATTCTGCACATCTGGGCAACATAACCTTTTGAACGATATAAGTTTCATTTATTTTTAATTTTAATTAAAACCAAAAAAAGCGTACGACAAACTTTAATGTTCACGTATATATAAGTTTATATAAGATATATTATTCAATATAAACTGAGTGAACTTGAAATATTAAAACCAACAAGTCTTTTTATGTTACGGAGGTTGGAGGGTCCTTTGTTTGATCCTGGAGCAACTGAGTCATACCTCAGCTTTTGAGAAAATACTCTTATAGCTGCTAATCCATATTCCTACAAAAAATACCTTTTTCCCCATAAGCATAATAAAAATTACCACGAAAACTCTTACTGCCATATAAAATCATCTCAAAATTCCTTCCCACACACATTAAAAATTCGCACAGTAATTTCAAAATACCACAAAATATTCCCAGCCAAATTCCCACATTATTGAATAAAAATATTTGTTTTATAGGCAAATAATATAAAAAAAGGCATGGAAAAAAAATTCCCACGCGAATTAAAAAATACCATAAGAATTCTCTTATCCCGCAGCAATTAAAAATTCCCACAAAAGGCATTGTTCCCATAAAGTTGGCAGTTATGATACAGAGTCACTTTTTTTTTTTTGAGACAAGGAGGCGATCTTTACATGGCAACGTGTTTTTACTGTAAGTAAAGTAAGTAAGAGTCATCGTTTTTGATTTTGCCATTAGTATTGATTATAATGAAAATAATTTTTCCCTCTGTATTGTAACTTTTAAAACAAAAATGTGGTTTCATCTACCAAAAACTATTGGATGCAAGAAATAGTGAATTAATTGTATGAAAAGAGTTTTAGGGCATCATAAATGGGCCTAAATTATGTGTTACTCATACGTTGCGGTCAAATTCTGCCATAAACATGCCACAAGTTAAATATGTATGTATATTTATTGACCTTCAACGAACGCCTTCTATGTTTTTATTATAATTACTCATACGCCCCATAAACCCGATAAGCATCTTTTGCAGAGTTCCAATAAACTTCTACTAACTATCTTTACTACAATAAAAACTGTAATGAAAGAGTATAAAGAAAAATAGAACAAAGCAAAAAGCACAAGCAATTACTTTGAAACAACAACAAAATTCAAGTCTCTGCAGGCAAATGAAGTGCTTCGGCATTAATTCATTTCTTTTGCTTCAACTGCTTCCTGCATATCTTCTGCCTTTGCTTCGATTTCATTTAAAGTCTTAACATTGCCAAAAAGAGAAACCAAAAATAGTATACCATGATTTTGCATTTGTATTGCTTTGATTAATTCTTGTATGCTGCTGCTGGGTAAGCTTTAATTTGCTTAAGAGCTACAATTTGTGTGTTTTTTTTTTTGTTGGTGCTATTGTTATATTGAAAGCTGTTGCAGGTTGTGCTTCGTTGTTTTTTCCACAGCAACATTTATTGCAGCGCTGACAATTAACATTTACTGCAATGCGCAGTGTATAAAACGTAGTTGTTATGTGCCTTAGTTTGTGGCATTTTGTTTTTAATAACTTTTTTTATATGCAATTTTTTTATAAATTGTTGGTTTAAAATAAAAAAAATAGCAATTTCTACAACTACCGCTTGAACCCAGGCACATGTGTGGAATATATAATTTTGTGTTGAACAAGTAATTCACTCTTATGCTCTATATTTATTTAGGGCCAACAACCGGAAGTGTATCTTAAGGCTCGTCAGCACACAATTCCAATAACGGTTCCTCTATTAAATACATTAGTACAATGTACGTTTAATAGCAGCAGCAGTCATCAGTTTTCTGTGATCTTTGACACGCTCACACACCACAATCATGTGTGTTTATATATGTATGTATGTGTGCAATATACATTTATTACACACAAATCTCACTTAATCAACATAATCTCGTTAGGCTCAAAAAGAAAAAAAAAAAAAAAAAAGTATATAAAACTAACAAAAAAACAGAAATCACACATAGTGAAGGAAAACAAAGAAATCGAATAAAATAATCTTATGAGTGGAGAACCCAAAAAAAGAAAAAAAACTAAACTTCACTTCGAACTACATAATGTTGGCACTACTTACCTCCAACCTTTATTCATTCTACCACATAATGATTTTCTCTTATTTTGCTTTTGTGGCATGCAACAAAAAACCAGCAAATGAACTGACCGGAAAAAAATCAACCAAAATAAAAAAAAATAGCGTAGTATTATCAGCAATACTATAATCAGCGTGTGGTCAACACTTACTGTTAGAGCAGCATATGTAGCAGAGAAAAAAAAAACATATTCATTGAAACAAAAAACAAACAAAACATATGCCAAAAAATTTTTAGCAGCAGAGCTTTTTTTAAAAACGATAAAAATGGTCAACGGATATATAAATGTAATTTGACAACAACTTCCGGTTTTTTCACTTTTTGCCGCCTGCCATGCATTTTACATTAACATGCAGCACACGTTAGCTGAGCGGAAATTATTGTTGCTTTTTATCGATTTACGATTTGTCAGATTTGTTAGATATGTTCAGTTTTTTGTGCCTCCTAAGATTTCAACCATTAGTTCAAGATTTTATTACAAAAGTTTTTATAAAAACGAACGTAAATTTTTTCTTGCCTACAAAAATGTTGCAAACTATCAGCTCGTTTGCAAATAAATCTTCTGAAGCATATATTAATGTATGAAAATTTAATTTATAAAATCTTAATATTTTGAAAAAAAATATAAATTTTGGTATATTTTTAGTTTATAGTTCTGCACATTGATCGAAAAACTTACATAATTATTATGAATTTATACATTATTTCCATGAATTTTGTAAATTCCATGAAAGAAAACAAGAAAACCATGAATCATTCACAATATTTTGTGCATAAAATTCATGAAATGCATGTAAAAATACATGACTTCATGAACAGTTCATGAGACAAGTGAAACAAATGCATGAAACTCATTAATAGAACAGTAAAAAAAGCCATAACATAAAAAAAAATGTATTGAAAAGCACTCATTTACAACTTTATGCATTTACCCAGTGTGCCAAACGGATCCGTTTAGAATTTTAGATGGACTCACTTCTTCGTATATTTTTTCCTAAACGGATTCCTTTTCGGATCCGTTAGGGGTTCGTTTTCGTATGAAATTCCTCTCAAAAAGGCGAATCATTTAGCGTCTCGAACTCGGAACGGACTTCATATGCGAATCCGTTTCTGACTCGTTTTATTGATTCGAGATGGATTTTTTTTTTTAATAAGGCGAATTCGTAACGGATTCGTTTCTTTAATAATATGAATTTGTAACAGACTCGTTTCTTTTAATAATGCGAATTCGTAACGGACTCGGTTTTTTTAATACTCGAATTTAACTGGGGACATGACATTGGCCGTTTTTTTAAATAGAATTTTATAATTTTGTATTTTAGTAAATATTCTTAGAATTTTTAAGAAAACAATTTTTTTTATGTTTTTTTTTAAACTTGATTCGCTATCGTATGACACCAGTTTTTTTTTATATTTTTTTCGATTTTTTATGAATTTTTAAAGTCAATATTTTTTTCGAAAAAACACACTTTCAAATTTGGAACATCACCAAAAATTGAGAAAAAATTTAAAAGAAGCTCCTATCATACGATAACTAATTTTATTAAGATTCAAAAAAGTAATTTTTTTCCAGATCGGACAATTTTTGCGGCTCCCAGCGCTGCAACCACGAGGCCCCCTATTTTTCTCTGCCGCCAGTTTGGAGCTCTATAAAACCATGTTGGAGTGAAAAATATATTTTTTTTTAATTTTTTTTTCTTGGAATTTGTTCAATTCTCTACAATAATAAAAAAAAATTTGTAAAAATTTTTGTTTTTGACTGATTTATAAATTTTTAAAACAAGATCTGTTTTCTCTGCCGCGAAGTCATGTCCCGCCTTAAAACGAAGGAATGCCTGATTAGTATTTTCGTCTGTAATTTTGATTTTTTAATCTCTTCGTTATTGTTATGTGCGTATTGAAAATATTTTTTTCAACGTCCTCAACAGCACCTAAAGCGTCGATGGACTCGTAATGGGTTCGAAACGGCTCCGTCAAAACATAAAATACCGATTCCGCGTTGACGGACTCGTAACGGGTTCGAAACGGATCCGTCGAAACATAAGAAAGGAATTACGCGCTGACGGCCTCGTAACGGGTTCGAAACGGATTCACATCCGTTTTTGTGTACATTAGGTAGTAACTAAAATTCATACATCCTATATACATAAGGACGGGTCGGTCTTTACAAAAAAAAAAAAAAAAAAAGTGATAAACTGGGTTAAGATATTTCTTTTCTCAGTTTAGAAACTTTCACGACAAAAATTTCGCTATACATTAAGCTGGATCGAAATTAAGATTTCGCCGTACAACGACTCAAAAGTTAGAGGGACTCTTAAAAATTATTTCTGCATTACATTTTTTATACCCTAAACCTGAAAGGTCAGGGTATATTAACTTTGTGCAAACGTTTTGTAACGCATAGAACGAAGCGAGTCCGGTATAGAAAAGTATATATATTCTTGATCAGTGTCACCTCGTGAGTCGAGCTATTCATGTCCGTCCGTCCGTCCGTCCGTCCGTCTGTCCGTCTGTGTGTTGTCTGTATACACAGGATAAGAAGAAGGAGTAGAGATAATTGTAAGAAACTTGGTACACATGGTCACATGCACCCAAGTATCTGCAGTATTGAATATTTTTGGAATCTGCCCACGGACACGCCTACCTCCCATACAACGCAAAAATTTAAAACTGCATAACTCAGCTTATAATAAGCCTACAATAATAAAATTTGGTGTGTTTGTATTTTATATCAACACAAAGATGTCTTCGAAAAATGGACGTTATCCGCTTACGGACACGCCCACCTCCCATACAACCCAAAAATTGAAAACGCAATTAATAAGCCTGTGTTTAACCTACAGAGCTAAAATTTGGCACATCTGTTTTTTATAACAAAACAAAGATAGTTTTACAAAATGGACATCATCTGCCCACGGACACGCCTACCTCCCATACAACGCGAAAATTGAAAACTGCATAACTCAGCTCATAGTTAACCTACAACAATAAAATTTGATATGTATGTGTTTTATACCAACACAAAGATGTTTTTGAATACTGGACGTCATCCGCTGACGGACACGCCCACCTCCCATACAACCCAAAACTTGAAAACGCAATAAATAAGCCTCTGTTTAACCTACAGAGCTAAAATTTGTTACGTATGTTTTTTTATGACAAAACAAAGATGGTTTTGAAAAATGACCAACATCCGCCTATGGACACGCCTACCTCCCAAACAACACAAAAAGTTTAAAACTCAATAAATAAGGTTATGTTTGTCATAGAGAAATTAAATTTGGTATGCATGTATTTTATACCAAAACTAAGGTGTGTTCAAAAATTAGGAGTAATCTGTCCATGAACTCGCCCACCTCCCATAGCGAAAGCACAATAAAGGCTTTAACTGTGAGCTATAGGAATAAAACTTGGTATGTGTAAATTTTTCATCAACACTTAAATGCATATAAAATATAGGCTTCATCCGCCCACGGACACGCCCATTTTCAATAATAATATTTTTTTTTGGAAAAGTAGGTTTAGGGTATTTCATAGTCGGTCTAGACCGACTTTAGACTTTCTTTACTTGTTTTTTTTTGGATCTGAGAAATCCCCATGGAGCGGATTTGGTTCTCCTTGGTCAAAAAATCAAAATTTTATCGCATATAACTGAGATGAAAAAAATCTCCAGAAAGCATACTTAAGATAAGCAAAAAGTAAAGATTTTGATAGATTTTTTTTTATGGTTAAAAAAAGTTTGGAAACTTTTGGTCTGTGCAAACTCTTTTGAGACCGCAAAAACTCGATATATCTTCATTTTCGAAATGCAACTGTACATGTGGACTGCAATCACCTACTGTTGCATGAAGATAGCAGTGCTTTATACACGGAATTATGTATGATTACACTCAGCTCATGAACAAAAACATAAAACCTCTTCCACACACTCTTTCCAACAACTTCGTGTTTTAATGATTGTTGTCATTCGCCGAATTTTGTTCGCAAATTAAAAAATTGCTTTTGCAAAAAAATTACTACATTTCTTGACTTAAACATGAAGCAGTTGAACTCATGAAATAACAAATCCTATACATACAAATACTACCACATTAACACTTCACTTCACTTTCTCAATTTCAATTTAACAATTCAACGATTTAATGTAGCGCTGAAACCACAGCGTCATGAAGGAAGTTTCACTCGTGGCCAACGGAAAGTCCAACAAACTGTAAAAATGTGAAAAAATCATGTAACAAGAAATAACAGTAACTGCAAAAAATAAATATAAATGCATACGTAAGCGGTAAACGTTTAAGCGGAAACGGATGTGTCGCTTAATTATTTACTTCAATTTCGTTGACAATTATTTCAAGCCTTGGCAGCAAGTGAAGTAGTTTTGTAATTGTTGTTGTTGTGTTTGGGGTGGTGCTTGTTGACGTTGTTGTTGTAGTTTTCAAAGTTATTAATGCACTTTAAGCTATTGTATAGTTACAGCTTATTAATGTTATCCCAACGTTCGCAACTTTGAAGTACTAACAACGTCACAAGCTTTTAGCTTAATTGCTGCACAAGCCACAAAATATGGCTGCCGTGTAAAATAACGATATAAATAACCTTAGTTTTTCTTTCTTTTATTAAATAATTAATTCAACGCAGAGGAGGTGCCATTATTTTTTAATAAAGATAATCTTATATATTAATACGTGAACATTAAAGTTTGTCGTACGCTTTTTTGGTATTAATTAAAACTCAAAATAAATAAAACTCATATCATTCGAAAGGTTTTGTTGCCCAGATGTGCGAAATGTATATATAAATGATATATCTGATAGAGGGGGTTCCCAATCTTCTAGGAGAGAAATAAAATTTTTGAGAAAAAATCTGCTCTTTGATTGATGTGAAATTTGGTTAGGGGAGGGTTTTTGAGTTGGTCGAATTTGAATTTTTGAAGTGAAACTTCTTTGGCGGCGAGTGAAATTTCAAGGTCTCTAATTCGTGGCGCTAGGCTAACGTTTTCAATTCATATGAAAATTTAAAAAAAATTATTGCCGCTGCGGAGAATTGAACCCCGAACATCGTTGCTTAAGAGTCGGAATCTATACCATTACGCCACTAAGTCACATGATAAACAGGCAAACAAAATGTAATTAAAACTGAAAGCGTAACATACTGAAAATAACATAATTAACATTAACATTACATTAACATTAACATTGCATTATTAACATAACCGTAACATTAACTTTCATCCTACAAGTATGCACGGAAAAAATAGAAAAAAAAATAAACAGGAGCAGAACGCGTTCGTGAATATAGAGAGCAAATTAGAGCTCTTAAGAATGCAGCCGCAGCTGGGTCTGCAACTAATGATAAAGGTAAGATGATTGCAACATCGGCTGAGTTCCAAAATGCAGTTTTACGAAGCATCAGTGTATTTTGGTGTATCTGCAAAGAACCAAAAAACACACTGATGCTTTGTTAAAATGTATATTGAAACCCAAAAAACTATCAGGCTCAAAATAACTTTTAATTTTTGTCGGAAAAAACAAACAAAGAGATACAAGTTAATATGTGACACTTTCGATAAAAACCATAGCCGATACGACCCCTGGATGCAAATATTAAATCAACAGATTATTAATTATTCCATTTCGTATTGATTGAATTTCTTTTCAGATACTTTCTCTCTCTATTTCACACTAAAATCTCTCTTATTTCTTACTGTTACAAAAGTTTCACTTCTGCCCCATGTACGTTACTACACGCGAGTTTTTTTTTAAAAGTAACAATTTTTAAAAAAAAGTAGTTTTATGCATTCGTCAATTGTAAAATTAGTAAAAAAATGTATTTTGAATTCAAAAATTTGACTTTCCACGTGAATATATTGGTCGGATTTTAACGATTTTTCAATTTTTCTAATTTTTTCTAAAAGTTTGTTAAATTTTCTTTCAAATGTAATAAAAATTACAGCAAAGTTCTAACCAAAAGTATTTTTAATGAATTTTCTTAATATTGTCGAGTGCTTCAACCAAATGCCAAGGGAGAGAAAAAAACCGTCTCAAATGGAATGTTCTAAATTGGGAAGCAAATATCTCAACCATCTGTGAACAGATTTCATTTATTTCTGATTTGTATTTAAGTTTTATCAGTTAACTTAAAAAAACTTTTAAAAATAATACCGTTTTTTGTTTGTTTACATTTAAATTATTCCTTTTAAAAAAAGACCTTAAAATTTGATTTATTCTTAGAATATGGGGTAAAAATAATTTTTGTTGTAAAAAAACAAAAACTCAAAATTGCATTTCTGATTTTCTTTCAAAGTCTGTACCGAATTTCAGGTGAATTTATTTTGTCTTGACACTCAATTAATAAACTGTTCGTACCATCAAAAAATCAAGAGGCTACACCATTATTTTAAAAGTTGTTTTTCTGTTTTTGAAAAAATAATAAGAACAAAAAATTTTTTTAAGAAAATAGCTTTATATCTCAAATCAATTTAGACTTATAGCCTCGAACTTATTTTTATCATCTCGCATATAATTATAATCAGGCAATCAATAAATTGGTCGAATTTCGACCCCAGGCGATACTAGTAACTGTAAATATCCAATGTTAATAATCTACACCGCACTAACAAAGTATGAATTTTGGTATAGTTATCAACAACTTGAGTCACATGAACTATTCATGATAGCAATGTATTAAATTCACCAAAGAAAAATACACGTGAACATGAAAATTTCATGATGACACCCAAAACGATGTTGTGGCTTATGCCTGTGTCCAAGAGACATAACTCCCAAAGAATATTGTGACCTATTTTAGAAGAGATGCAAATTAAATTGAGCTTTTGTAATGATAATGTTTTTTATTTTTAATAATTTTATAAAAATCAAGTAATTAATTCATGAACTATAATATATAAAATCGCCAAATTTTTAATAAAAATTTTTTTGTCTACGGCACTTAATTTTAACTCATATTTAATTATGAAGAAAATCAAAAATTTTCATTTAAAATTGGGAGATTCTACACTCCAATTGCTTTTGCATATTCCAAAATCTTTTAGAAAAATATTATCTCCAAAAATTTGTATAAAATCATTGATGTTTGTGGTGATCTTGGAATGGCTTTACATTGAATATACCGTTAATTTAGCTGCAATTTTTTGGTTTATTAAAAGTTTTACAGAATATTTCTTTATTCATATATATTGATTCATATATTGAAATAAAAACTGTCGTCACTTTATTACGTTGAAGTAATGGTTTACCAACCATCTGCTTTTTTTAAGCTTTTAAACTCAAACTTCTTAAATCTAATATCTTGATTTTTCTTGCATTTTTTCTACTAGTTGAATGGATGCCTTGCAATAATATTATTTGGGAATATCTCACAAATTTTTTCGATGTTAGGATCTCTTATAGGGTTGGTCATAATCTCTAAATAATCTCTTATCTCTAAATCGCAAATTTAGCGAACATAATCCCTACATCAATTTTTGGCATAATGTCCTTGTTGAATATGTCATGGCACCATTAAAACTATCCCCACTAGAATCTGCATTTTGAAAACCAATTAAACTGTATCCATATCTGTGATTAGATAAGGCAATCCTTTGGTCATAACATCCGCAACCATGTCTTCTGTATGAACGGAATCGATCTTCAGCTTCTTTTCATTGATTAACTCCCGCAATAAATGGTGTTTTTTATGACTATGATAAAAATTTTACTGCGAAAGATTTATTGAATTATTGTTCATTGTTATTTAGCTCTTTAAACAAGAACTTTAACCACAAAGCCGCCTGTGGCACGTTCACTGCTTTTGGGAACTCCAGCCAGTAGACAATGACAGCGCTGCTAGCAGGCCTTCCTGTAGATTTTGTAGTACTGCCGCACTCATATACAATTACACTTTATTTTTTATATGAAGTGGGAAAATTTTGCAGGCCTTCCGCTTCGGTAACTCAAAAGAGGCCTGATAGAAGCACTTCTTAAAAATGGCCAAAAGAAGAGGTAAACAAAAAGTATTGAAAAAATATTTTTTTTTCTTTTAAACCTTTTTCTATTTATTTATATATTCTATGATTTTATCTTCTCTCGTATGTTTTCTTAAGTCAGAATAATTTCAATCTGTAATCTTTGATATAGCAGTAAGAAGGGCCATTATTGAGTCATATTTTTAAACTGATATATATTCTAACTTTTAACGAAAAAGTTGCCCTGAAGTATATGAAAAGTTACCCAGTCGGCAATGGCAGCACTTCGAAGCGCTACTAGCAGGCCTTCATATGGATTTCGAAGTGCTTCCACTCTCATATACAAGTATACTTTCTTTTTTATATGAAATGGGAAAATTTCGCAGGCCTTCTGCTCCGATAGCTCAAAAGAGGCCTGATAGAAGCACTTCTTAAGAATGGCTTAAAGATGGGGTAACCAAAAGTATTGAAAAATATATTTTTTTCTTTTAAACCTTTATCTTTTTTTTATAAATTCTATGATTTTATCTTCTCTCCTATGTTTTTTTATGTCAGATTAATTTCAATCTATAAACTTTGATACAGCAGTAAGAAGGGCCATTATTATGTCATATTTTTATACTGATATATATTTTGACTTTATACGAAAAAGTTACCCTGAAGTATATGAAAAGTAAGTCTTTGAAGAGAAAAAAGTTTGTTGTGCTGCCTTTTGTGCAGAAAAAAAAGGCCTTCAAGAAGGGCTCATAAGAGCAGCGAGGAAAGGATGTGTTTGGTCTTCAAAAGTAGCAGTCAATGCAGGCCTTCGTTTGAAGAGAGCTGGCTTAATTGCTTATTGGGTAGTCTTTGAAGGGAAAAAAGTTTGTTGTGCTGCCTTTTGTGCAGAAAAAGAAGGTCTTCAAGAAGGGCTTATAAGAGCAGCGAGGAAAGGATGTGTTTGATCTTCAAAAGAAGCATTCAATGCAGGCCTTCGTTTGAAGAGCGCTGGCTTCATTGCCTATTGGGCACGATATAATTTTACTTTGATACTTGCATGTGTATCCGTTAACTGATTTGCTATCGCTTGAGTCACTAGCCCAATCAGCGTCGGAGTATCCTTCCAAAGTTTCATTATCGTCTCTACTATATTTAATCTTCAAATGAATGGTTTCTTTCAGTAGTCTCAGGACGCGCAGTCAGCAGTTAAATGAGCTCTAGCACTACTTTCGATTGCTTCTGGGTAGCAAATGGTATTTATTTCAGTTGGTTATTCGTTGCTTGATGGACAAAGTTCTTGTGTGAGCTTCTAATTAATGTCAACCGGTGTCAAAATTGCATTGCAATCATTCATTTTAAACTGCTTCAAAATGTCCCATATGTATTGCTATTGATCTATACAGCTCTTCTAACATCGTCTTTTTCGCTACTTCTCAGTATATTTAATCCCAACGCTTCTTAAGTGATTTTCGGAACTTCATTAGCGAACTCACTTGCAACATAAGACACGTAAGCATCTGGTCCAACCACTAACCACTGGTCTTCTTTCGCGAGTTGATCTTCTTTACTGTTGGTCGTCTTTTGAGATAGGCGCCTGAGTGATTTTTACTTACGATCACGCATAACGATGTGATTTCTTCTAATCACGCACGCTGACTCTTAAAAATAAGTTTTTATCACGATCACGCATGATTACGATGGCATATTTTACTCACTAGTGCTAACGAATACGTTTTATTGGTAGAAAAATACACATCAGTTTTTATTAAAAGTGTATTTAGAGTACCTCTGGTAAAACCAGCATACAGGAAAGAGCAGAAGCAACAGAGAGGTAGATACAGCACTATAAAAAGAAAATTTATAAAATTTCTCAGCTTATTATTTGTATTTAAAATTGTCAAAATCGCTTCAAGTTGTCTCTGACGTTTCGGAAAATAAGTAAAGAGAGCTAAGTTAGTTGTTGTCGCTTCTTTAGAAGTGGTCAGTGTTGCATTTTGTATGCAATTGGTAGCAACAGCGTAAGAAAACATCATTACGAAATTTGGCACAGGTTTGAAAAATGTTGGTACACAAGTCGTGACACGAATAAATTTAAGTCACGAACGCTCAGATTTTATAAAGCTTTTATTTTACTTGTCAGAGAAGCATTTTATTCGAAAACAAACCTCTGAAGTGCTTAAAATTATTTTCCATGAAGCTTATTAGCACACGCGTTTAAGAGAGAGCAGAAATGTTGACCCTTATGATATAAGATTTTATATTGGAAATGATTCCTAAAGTAAAAATTGGGAAAAAATGTAATTTTTTTCCGAAAAATTTAATTTATGCAGGGCTCAACCAAAATCTTATTTACAGAAAAACTGCTGTTCTGGCAGCACTTGGTGTTAATACTCATCGCTGTAAAGCGGAAAACTGGTTTTACGTTCGTACAGCACTCTTTGCCTCTCTACATGTTAAGCTTTGCTGTATATTGCTGCGTCTTCTTGTACTTACTTTAATAACTTGTATTTCTACAGAGTACTCACAAGCAGTCTTAACAAAGCTTAAATTTTATTAGGAGAGAATATAAAACTTAATAAATAGTAAGTATAGAGAACAGTCGATTCTTCTCATAACTTGTAAGTTTTTTTGCATACAAAAATTAAAGTATTTAAAAATTCTGTATTCTTCAAAATTCAATTCAATTCTTTGCAGATACCAGACTTAAACATGAACTAATTTTGTTATTCTAAATTTTTTTATTTCTGTTAAAGACATGCTGAACCTAGTATACTAGTATCGTACGCCAGATAGTCGTCTTTTTGTTAAACTAAAACAAAACTTACTTCATTTCTGCCGCACAATACAACTTGACAAACGTCTTTTTTGTGCACTAAATCATGACACAAGGCCTCAAATTCAAATTCTGTATACTAAGTTTTTTTAATCTAAAAAAATTATTGAAAAAAAAAAACACGTTCGCTACAAATTATATGCCAAAAATACGACTATTTGAGATTTCGACTATCCACATCACTAGTTAACATTCTTATATTCCGTTTGGTTTTTAGTTTGTAGTCGCGCTTATTGTTTAATTTTTAATTTTATATCATGAATGTAGGAATAAGCTTGTACTTGAAACACATCTTTAATTATACAGCAATTTTGTGAAAATATATATTTATAAAATTTTTTTCTTGCAACACCAAAAAAATCATTTAAATAAAAATTTATTGAAATTGAATTACACCGAAAAATACGTAAGTATTTTTCTGTTGAGGCTCCTTCACATTTGGCTGTTGTGTGGCTGCTTCTGGAGTTGTCATTGTCCAGGGCCTAAATGTTGGAGTAGTACAAGTTGGAGCACAACTGACAGTTGGTCGTGTACTTTCGTCAGTTACAGGAATACTTGAATCGGTGGTTGCACACACTTGTGCCAGGACCATGGCCAAAATGATAAAAATACCGAATACGTTCAGCTTCATGTTTACTTTAGGTAATGTTCGGCTTGAAGTATAACTATAGACTGAATTGTACTGCCACAAGCAAATCATTGTAAATCTATTTATACAAGCTTAATTATCTTCGATTAATTTATGATAATTCGCAAAAATATTGATGTTTCATTTTGATTATTGTTTATTCTTTCATTTTTGTATAGAATATTTAACTCTACTATGTATGAGTTAACTACGTATTGTAGCTTAGTAACAAGTGAGATAGCAGCTGTTATGACTACAGTATAAAGACTTCTTGTCAACAAGGAAGTACAATTTTTTTCTTTACGTGAAGTTGTAACAGGTAACAGAAATGCTTTCTTTAAAATATTCTGTGTCAAAAATTTTTTAATGCTTCCGCAAACTTAAGAATGTTCACTCGTAAATATGATCCACTTTGTCATATATATAAAAAAAATTATAAAATTTAAGTCAGAAAAAGTTTTTTTTTTAGTCTTTGGCTTGTTATTCTTAAAAAAAATATATATCAAGAAAAAGAATTTTGAACATTCTTTACGCTATATCTTCTATTTTACATCTACTACACAACCCATGAAGTCAACATTTTCTTGTTAACTTTTAAATTGTTGTACGCTTAAGACCTTCATTGATCTTAATATATTAGTTTTCAAGTCAAATAAATACAAATACAAAATAATAAAATTATTGTTTAACGTAATATTTAAATATTTAAAAATTTTTCATCATCTAGAAATAGCTTTAAAAAGTCTGAACTCTCAGAACAACCCATTTCTTCCCACAATGAAAACATCATTAATATAGTATATTTGTGAATTGTTTTTAATTTATTTACATAATCTTGTGTTTATTAAAACAAAAAATTAATATATAAAATATTAAAATTGAACAACTCCAAAGAATACATAAACAAATTTCTGTTCAGGCTCCTTTCCTATCGTCTTCGGAGCGCCTGCCAACATAGCCGTTGTTGTCGTTGGAAATCTTGTTGTAGAACAAGTTGGAGCACAACTAGCAGTTGGTTTGGGAGTTGTTTCGGTCACTTGAGTTGTTGTTTCTGATGGAATCGCCGTTGTAGTTGTCGGAAAAGGTAATGTAGAACAAGTTGGAGCACAACTATCAGTTGGTTTGGGAGTTGTTTCGGTCACTTGAGTTGTTGTTTCTGATGGTATCGCCGTTGTAGTCGTTGGAAAAGGTAATGTAGAACAAGTTGGAGCACAACTATCAGTTGGTTTGGGAGTTGTTTCGGTCACTTGAGTTGTTGTTTCTGATGGTATCGCCGTTGTAGTCGTTGGAAAAGGTAATGTAGAACAAGTTGGAGCACAACTATCAGTTGGTTTGGGAGTTTCTTCGGTCACTTGAGTTGTTGTTTCTGATGGAATCGCCGTTGTAGTCGTTGGAAAAGGTAATGTAGAACAAGTTGGAGCACAACTAGCAGTTGGTTTGGGAGTTGTTTCAGTCACTTTTTCAGGAATAACTGCTTGTTCGCACACTTGTGCCAGTACAATAGCCAAAATGGCACATGTAATGAATAACTTCCCCTGCATGTTTAACTATACTGCGTACTAGGAAATGATCGACCTAAGTATAGTTGTTGACTGAACAGTTGGTTTGCTTTCGAGCAGTTCTTTGCTATCCTCTTTTAATCTGAAATCATATATATCGTAAAATGTTTTTTTTTTTATATTATTTTATTTTGCTTTGGTTTTTTTAGTTTCTATTTTGATCTTACGATACAAAAATTAAATAAAATTGCACAAATATTTTGCACAAGTTCGAAAAATATCTTTTTGCCTTTCCCTGAATTTTTGTTATCAATGAATTTTCCATATCAAATAATTGTAGCCTTCGTTAGAACTAAAAATATTAACCCATCATAACACTACTTCAAATATTTTATATTAAAAATATTTTCAATAAATTTAAATAAGGATAATGTTTTAAGTGTTTGGTTTTTAAGAACTGAAAAACAAAACAGAAAATTTGCAAAAGTGAATGAAATATTTATTTGGAGTGATGTTTCAATGTTTGATTATTTTTTCAGTGTAGCTTGAAGAGGATCATGAGAAATATGCCCGCTCACAAAAAATGCAACTTTGCTTTCAGAATTACCCTTGAAGCATCACCAGAGAGAATAATACTTTTTCCTCATAAGTTTAGAGAGTTTTCTTGTCATATGTTCGTCGCAAAAGTATTTACGAGGATTTATTTTAAATGATACACCAACTCGTAATAAATCATTTGTGAATTCTGGAGTCCGCTCGGCTTGAAAATCGTTTTTTCAATATTTTGCCGTTGCAAAAATTCGGCAAATCACATGCTTAACAGGTCCCATGCATACTGGTCCCATTCTTAAACGTTCCTACATTTTTACTACTGAAGCTCAAAATACTTCAATATTCTGGATGCAAAAAAATATTTTTGATGATAAAAAAGTTTATGGATAGGTTTGCTTTTTGAGTTGAATTGACTGAGATGAGGCATAACCCCTGTCTAAGGTTAAAATAATCATAATATAGCTTTCTGGACCATACAGAGTATGTCGAAATTTTAGCGGTTCACTTGATCATACATTATTCTCTACTTATCTTTCACCACAATTTTCAAGCAGGGCAAACTTGCTAAATTGGGATAACAAATGAAATCCTTTGTTCAAAGCTAACAAATGCCCTTGTTGCAGATTAATCTTTAAATACCCTTGAGGATTTGTCATTCGTTTTTGTTACCTGCATCTGTTTTCAGCCTGTTTAATGAACAAGAGGGTTAACAGTTAATTATACTAAAAAGATTTAAATCGTATAAAATATTAATAACAAACAATATCAACTGAGACTTATTAAAAACAAATATGATAAGATTAGAGGTAATACCCAAAGAAGATGGCAATTTTTAATAACATATCAAATCAGACTTGACTTCAAAATAAGATTAAATAATTGTGCGTAGGAAGATAAGCAACACTGAGGCAACAGTTATTTTCAGAAACTCTTCCCAACGTTGGTAACGAATTAAAAATTCTTTCAGATAATGAACTCAAGGACGTGATGTGTTTTTTTCTAATACGATTGTTAAAAATATTGCTTTAAATATTATCATCAAAGTATTTTGTCGCTTCCTCAAACTTAAGTTATAAAACACGCACGTTCGCAGGCGAAAGTTATTTGAAATGCTAACAGTGAAAATAATTTATAAGAACTTTTTAATTTGCTTACTTTTGAAACTAAATCGGAGCTAAAAACAGACTCTAATAGAATTGTTATTGCAACTGGAAAAATTAAAATGCTTACCTCAAGCATTGTTATCAAAATCTTTTTATGGCAGATTTATTCCGGTCAGTAACTATTTTATACACATTGATTTAACGGTTTGTTTGTTTGGATTTTAATGGGGCAGCTATTTTTAGTTGTGCTGTTTTTATGTGTAAAGATAAATGATGAATGATGAATGATGAATGATGAATGATGAATGATGAATGATGAATGATGAATGATGAATGATGAATGATGAATGATGAATGATGAATGATGAATGATGAATGATGAATGATGAATGATGAATGATGAATGATGAATGATGAATGATGAATGATGAATGATGAATGATGAATGATGAATGATGAATGATGAATGATGAATGATGAATGATGAATGATGAATGATGAATGATGAATGATGAATGATGAATGATGAATGATGAATGATGAATGATGAATGATGAATGATGAATGATGAATGATGAATGATGAATGATGAATGATGAATGATGAATGATGAATGATGAATGATGAATGATGAATGATGAATGATGAATGATGAATGATGAATGATGAATGATGAATGATGAATGATGAATGATGAATGATGAATGATGAATGATGAATGATGAATGATGAATGAAGTATAAAATATAAAATATGAAATATGAAATATGAAATATGAAAAATGAAATATGAAATAGGAAATATGAAATATGAAATATGAAATATGAAATATGAAATATGAAATATGAAAAATGAAATATGAAATATGATATATGAAATATGAAATATAAAATATAAAATATGAAATATGAAATATAGAAATATGAAATATGAAATATGAAATATGAAATATGAAATATGAAATATGAAATATGAAATCTGAAATATGAAATATGAAATATGAAATATGAAATATGAAATATGAAATATGAAATATGAAATATGAAATATGAAATATGAAATATGAAATATGAAATATGAAATATGAAATATGAAATATGAAATATGAAATATGAAATATGAAATATGAAATATGAAATATGAAATATGAAATATGAAATATGAAATATGAAATATGAAATATGAAATATGAAATATGAAATATGAAATATGAAATATGAAATATGAAATATGAAATATGAAATATGAAATATGAAATATGAAATATGAAATATGAAATATGAAATATGAAATATGAAATATGAAATATGAAATATGAAATATGAAATATGAAATATGAAATATGAAATATGAAATATGAAATATGAAATATGAAATATGAAATATGAAATATGAAATATGAAATATGAAATATGAAATATGAAATATGAAATATGAAATATGAAATATGAAATATGAAATATGAAATATGAAATATGAAATATGAAATATGAAATATGAAATATGAAATATGAAATATGAAATATGAAATATGAAATATGAAATATGAAATATGAAATATGAAATATGAAATATGAAATATGAAATATGAAATATGAAATATGAAATATGAAATATGAAATATGAAATATGAAATATGAAATATGAAATATGAAATATGAAATATGAAATATGAAATATGAAATATGAAATATGAAATATGAAATATGAAATATGAAATATGAAATATGAAATATGAAATATGAAATATGAAATATGAAATATGAAATATGAAATATGAAATATGAAATATGAAATATGAAATATGAAATATGAAATATGAAATATGAAATATGAAATATGAAATATGAAATATGAAATATGAAATATGAAATATGAAATATGAAATATGAAATATGAAATATGAAATATGAAATATGAAATATGAAATATGAAATATGAAATATGAAATATGAAATATGAAATATGAAATATGAAATATAAAATATGAAATATGAAATATGAAATATGAAATATGATGTATGAAATATGAAATATGAAATATGATATATGAATTATGAAATATGAAATATGAAATATGAAATATGAAATATGAAATATGAAATATGAAAATATGAAATATGAAATATGAAATATGAAATATGAAATATGAAATATGAAATATGAAATATGAAATATGAAATATGAAATATGAAATATGAAATATGAAATATGAAATATGAAATATGAAATATGAAATATGAAATATGAAATATGAAATATGAAATATGAAATATGAAATATGATGTATGAAATATGAAATATGAAATATGATATATGAAATATGATATATGAAATATGATATATGAAATATGAAATATGAAATATGAAATATGAAATATGAAATATGAAATATGAAAAATGAAATATGAAATATGAAATATGAAATATGAAATATGAAATATGAAATATGAAATATGAAATATGAAATATGAAATATGAAATATGAAATATGAAATATGAAATATGAAATATGAAATATGAAATATGAAATATGAAATATGAAATATGAAATATGAAATATGAAATATGAAATATGAAATATGAAATATGAAATATGAAATATGAAATATGAAATATGAAATATGAAATATGAAATATGAAATATGAAACATGAAATATGAAATATGAAATATGAAATATGAAATATGAAATATGAAATATGAAATATGAAATATGAAACATGAAATATGAAATATGAAATATGAAATATGAAATATGAAATATGAAATATGAAATATGAAATATGAAATATGAAATATGAAATATGAAATATGAAATATGAAATATGAAATATGAAATATGAAATATGAAATATGAAATATGAAATATGAAATATGAAATATGAAATATGAAATATGAAATATAAAATATGAAATATGATATATGAAATATGAAATATGAATTATGAATTATGAAATATGAATTATGAATTATGAATTATGAAATATGAAATATGAAATATGAAATATGAAATATGAAATATGAAATATGAAATATGAAATATGAAATATGAAATATGAAATATGAAATATGAAATATGAAATATGAAATATGAAATATGAAATATGAAATATGAAATATGAAATATGAAATATGAAATATGAAATATGAAATATGAAATATGAAATATGAAATATGAAATATGAAATATGAAATATGAAATATGAAATATGAAATATGAAATATGAAATATGAAATATGAAATATGAAATATGAAATATGAAATATGAAATATGAAATATGAAATATGAAATATGAAATATGAAATATGAAATATGAAATATGAAATATGAAATATGAAATATGAAATATGAAATATGAAATATGAAATATGAAATATGAAATATGAAATATGAAATATGAAATATGAAATATGAAATATGAAATATGAAATATGAAATATGAAATATGAAATATGAAATATGAAATATGAAATATGAAATATGAAATATGAAATATGAAATATGAAATATGAAATATGAAATATGAAATATGAAATATGAAATATGAAATATGAAATATGAAATATGAAATATGAAATATGAAATATGAAATATGAAATATGAAATATGAAATATGAAATATGAAATATGAAATATGAAATATGAAATATGAAATATGAAATATGAAATATGAAATATGAAATATGAAATATGAAATATGAAATATGAAATATGAAATATGAAATATGAAATATGAAATATGAAATATGAAATATGAAATATGAAATATGAAATATGAAATATGAAATATGAAATATGAAATATGAAATATGAAATATGAAATATGAAATATGAAATATGAAATATGAAATATGAAATATGAAATATGAAATATGAAATATGAAATATGATATATGAAATATAAAATATGAAATATGAAATATGAAATATGAAATATGATGTATGAAATATGAAATATGAAATATGATATATGAATTATGAAATATGAAATATGAAATATGAAATATGAAATATGAAATATGAAATATGAAAATATGAAATATGAAATATGAAATATGAAATATGAAATATGAAATATGAAATATGAAATATGAAATATGAAATATGAAATATGAAATATGAAATATGAAATATGAAATATGAAATATGAAATATGAAATATGAAATATGAAATATGAAATATGAAATATGAAATATGAAATATGATGTATGAAATATGAAATATGAAATATGATATATGAAATATGATATATGAAATATGATATATGAAATATGAAATATGAAATATGAAATATGAAATATGAAATATGAAATATGAAAAATGAAATATGAAATATGAAATATGAAATATGAAATATGAAATATGAAATATGAAATATGAAATATGAAATATGAAATATGAAATATGAAATATGAAATATGAAATATGAAATATGAAATATGAAATATGAAATATGAAATATGAAATATGAAATATGAAATATGAAATATGAAATATGAAATATGAAATATGAAATATGAAATATGAAATATGAAATATGAAATATGAAATATGAAATATGAAATATGAAACATGAAATATGAAATATGAAATATGAAATATGAAATATGAAATATGAAATATGAAATATGAAACATGAAATATGAAATATGAAATATGAAATATGAAATATGAAATATGAAATATGAAATATGAAATATGAAATATGAAATATGAAATATGAAATATGAAATATGAAATATGAAATATGAAATATGAAATATGAAATATGAAATATGAAATATGAAATATGAAATATGAAATATGAAATATGAAATATAAAATATGAAATATGATATATGAAATATGAAATATGAATTATGAATTATGAAATATGAATTATGAATTATGAATTATGAAATATGAAATATGAAATATGAAATATGAAATATGAAATATGAAATATGAAATATGAAATATGAAATATGAAATATGAAATATGAAATATGAAATATGAAATATGAAATATGAAATATGAAATATGAAATATGAAATATGAAATATGAAATATGAAATATGAAATATGAAATATGAAATATGAAATATGAAATATGAAATATGAAATATGAAATATGAAATATGAAATATGAAATATGAAATATGAAATATGAAATATGAAATATGAAATATGAAATATGAAATATGAAATATGAAATATGAAATATGAAATATGAAATATGAAATATGAAATATGAAATATGAAATATGAAATATGAAATATGAAATATGAAATATGAAATATGAAATATGAAATATGAAATATGAAATATGAAATATGAAATATGAAATATGAAATATGAAATATGAAATATGAAATATGAAATATGAAATATGAAATATGAAATATGAAATATGAAATATGAAATATGAAATATGAAATATGAAATATGAAACATGAAATATGAAATATGAAATATGAAATATGAAATATGAAATATGAAATATGAAATATGAAATATGAAATATGAAATATGAAATATGATATATGAAATATGAAATATGAAATATGAAATATGAAATATGAAATATGAAATATGAAATATGAAATATGAAATATGAAATATGAAATATGAAATATGATATATGAAATATAAAATATGAAATATGAAATATGAAATATGAAATATGAAATATGAAATATGATGTATGAAATATGAAATATGAAATATGATATATGAAATATGATATATGAAATATGAAATATGAAATATGAAATATGAAATATGAAATATGATATATGAAATATGAAATATGATATATGAAATATGAAATATGAAATATGAAATATGAAATATGAAATATGAAATATGAAATATGAAATATGAAATATGAAATATGAAATATGAAATATGAAATATGAAATATGAAATATGAAATATGAAATATGATATATGAAATATAAAATATGAAATATGAAATATGAAATATGATGTATGAAATATGAAATATGAAATATGATATATGAAATATGATATATGAAATATGAAATATGAAATATGAAATATGAAATATGAAATATGAAATATGAAATATGAAATATGAAATATGAAATATGAAATATGAAATATGAAATATGAAATATGAAATATGAAATATGAAATATGAAATATGAAATATGAAATATGAAATATGAAATATGAAATATGAAATATGAAATATGAAATATGAAATATGAAATATGAAATATGAAATATGAAATATGAAATATGAAATATGAAATATGAAATATGAAATATGAAATATGAAATATGAAATATGAAATATGAAATATGAAATATGAAATATGAAATATGAAATATGAAATATGAAATATGAAATATGAAATATGAAATATGAAATATGAAATATGAAATATGAAATATGAAATATGAAATATGAAATATGAAATATGAAATATGAAATATGAAATATGAAATATGAAATATGAAATATGAAATATGAAATATGAAATATGAAATATGAAATATGAAATATGAAATATGAAATATGAAATATGAAATATGAAATATGAAATATGAAATATGAAATATGAAATATGAAATATGAAATATGAAATATGAAATATGAAATATGAAATATGAAATATGAAATATGAAATATGAAATATGAAATATGAAATATGAAATATGAAATATGAAATATGAAATATGAAATATGAAATATGAAATATGAAATATGAAATATGAAATATGAAATATGAAATATGAAATATGAAATATGAAATGTGAAATATGAAAAATGAAAAATGAAAAATGAAAAATGAAAAATGAAAAATGAAATATGAAATATGAAATATAAAATATGAAATATGAAATATGAAATATGAAATATGAAATGTGAAATATGAAATATGAAATATGAAATATGAAATATGAAATATGAAATATGAAATATGAAATATGAAATATGAAATATGAAATATGAAATATGAAATATGAAATATGAAATATGAAATATGAAATATGAAATATGAAATATGAAATATGAAATATGAAATATGAAATATGAAATATGAAATATGAAATATGAAATATGAAATATGAAATATGAAATATGAAATATGAAATATGAAATATGAAATATGAAATATGAAATATGAAATATGAAATATGAAATATGAAATATGAAATATGAAATATGAAATATGAAATATGAAATATGAAATATGAAATATGAAATATGAAATATGAAATATGAAATATGAAATATGAAATATGAAATATGAAATATGAAATATGAAATATGAAATATGAAATATGAAATATGAAATATGAAATATGAAATATGAAATATGAAATATGAAATATGAATTATGAAATATGAAATATGAAATATGAAATATGAAATATGAAATATGAAATATGAAATATGAAATATGAAATATGAAATATGAAATATGAAATATGAAATATGAAATATGAAATTTGAAATATGAAATATGATATATGAAATATGATATATGAAATATGAAATATGAAATATGAAATATGAAATATGAAATATGAAATATGAAATATGAAATATGAAATATGAAATATGAAATATGAAATATGAAATATGAAATATGATATATGAAATATGAATTATGAACTATTAATTGAAATTTTTTTTTCACGAATAACAAGTTTGTTAAATAACTCGTTTAAAAATTCAAACAAGTTTTCCATAAGCATGAAGGTTGATTTGTTTATAATTTATTGTTTCACATACGCCCTGTTGATCAAAAAGAATACTCAATGAAGCTGGTTCTTAATGTTTATGTTCGAAGTTTTGACAACTTATTTTATGAATAACTAAAACCCCGAGAATTGACAAAAATTTCGTTACAGCTTGTTACGGTTTTTTTGCTTTAAGTTTAATCAATACGAAGGTGACACATAAATTCCTAACAATCCTCCTTTCCCTCAAACGCACTTATTTATGTTGTTAGTGTTGTTTTCATTGATTTTTGTAGTAGTTGACTTACATAACTGTAGCTGTTGCTCTTAATTCCATGCTTTTCCTGTTATACATAAGCACGCAAAATAACAAATTGATTTTTTATTTAAATTGACATGTTGACAATAAATGTCCTCCGCCCATTGAGTGCCTGACTGACTGACTGGTGTGACCGACTGATTAAGCCGTTGTTGTTATGTAAATCTCTGGTAATGTTTTTGTTTGTGTATGTTTGTGTGTCTCAATTTACTGTGAGTGATATATATATGTTTATATATCAATATGTGTGAACATTTTGTGTTAAATTGTTTCGCTTGTGGCGTGCTACCAATTTGTAGCATACAATAAAATGCTTTGATTCGAAATTTAATTTTAATTCATACAAAAGGGACATTTTGATAATAATATCTAGCTTAATTAAAGTTAAATTTATTAGTTAAACTCTGAATCAAATTAAATATGTTGTCATAGAAATAAATGTTTGCAATTTGCTTCAGATTCTGTATTTTGACGTAACAGTGCTGTGTATTTCGCCGCTGGTTTGCACAAGAATTTTGAGATCAAATGCAATGGCGTTGCATGAAATAATAAATCGTTAAAAATTAGTGCTACGGTAAAAGTTATTGTGCAACAGTTAAGGTTAATTCACTGCGTTCATAGCAACAATAAACATTAAAGTAATGACGGCATTATAACGCTAAGTTATAAGCATTCGCTAAGGAATGCTGTATTTGTCTTTCTGGGCAAAGTAAACACAACATTTTTAACATGAAATATTTTTAACTGCTAAGCGAGTCGCTTTCAAAAGACAAAAGAAACATGCAACGTCGTTGCATAGAATTTTTACTCAATGCAATGTTTTTATGGCCTGTACTTAATATTAAAAAATGAAATTAAATGACAGGTACAAAAGGGTATGAGTTCTATAATCAGAAATAAAACTATTGCATCAACAAGTTTGAAGGTAGCAACTTATGCAACAAAAATATATAATCGTTGCAAGGCTTTGGTACTCGCTTAATTTACTGGCTGTAGTTAATTTTATTTTATGACAGAATCAATTACTTCTTGGTCTTCATAGCAAAACTCTAATGATATCATGTGTCCGCTAAGGCGGTACTAAATATGCAACAAAATTTTAAAACCGTTGCATGAAACTATAACTCGGTATAGGCATGCAATAAATTTGATAAGAGACAGTAAAGGAGAGTTTTTGCCTCATGATAGAAATAAAAATAAAAATGAAACAAAGTTGCTTAATACAGCGTAAATGTATCGTTGCATGTATTGAGCATGGATAAGAACGAGTATTTAGAGACGATTTGGTTAATGATGAAGACAACAACAAGGCAAAGGATTAATAGAAAGATTGCAATCAAGATTTGTTCTAGGCATTGGATCTAGGCATTCTGTAAGACAAAGATTACAATAAGGCTTGGGATAAAGAATTAAATTAGGATGAGTGCAAGGATGATGTCAAGAATTGGGAGAGGGCTAACAACAAAGATAAGGATAAGAATAAAAATAATGTCCAAAACTTGAAAAATTACTTAGAAAAGAATAAAACCATGAATTAGAACATGAATAAAGACAATAAATTACTACAAAGATAAACACAGACAAGGGCTATGATAAAAATGTTGTCACATATTAGTACAAGGATGTTTATGGACAAAAATTAGAAAAAAGAGAAGCATAAAAGCAAGAACAAGGATAAGGAAAAGGACAAAGATAAAAAAAAAAAAATTTGGACAAGAATTACGAAAATGATTTGGTCAAGGATAAGGCATGGATTTGATGAAAGATTATGATAAGCCTAAAGAAAGAGATACGAAATATGATTTGGACAAAGATTGCAACAATAATAAGGACAAAAATTAGTACAATAATTTAGCAAGGATTGGCCCTACCATAAGAACAGAGCTTTGTCAAAGATTTGAACAAGGATAAGGATTAGAACAATAATATGTTAGGACAAGAACTAGGCCAATGTTTCGAGCAAAAATTGAAACAAGAGTTATGATAAAGACTTGGACAAGGTCTTAGATAAAGATTTGGACGAAAACGGGAAGGATTATGACAAAATGTCAAAGGTTAGAGCAAGGACTGAAACAAGAATTTGTAGAAGTATTAAGATAAGGTCTTGTAGAAAGGTTAGGACAATAATTGGGACAAGATTGAGCTTAGAACAAGCATTAGCAATAGGAAAAGGATTTTAACAAAGGTTGTGACAACATTTTGAACAAGGATTAAGATAAGAGTTTGATCAGAAATCAGAAAGAGTTTGACACACAGATTTCTGCCTGTATTGGGGCAAGAAGACAACGATATGGACAAATTTTAGAACAAGGATAAGGTTTTCTATGGGGTTTTGGTTTCTACAATAATTTGAAAAAAGACCGTATAAAAATATGACCAAAGATAAGGAGAAGTATTTCTACAAAGATTTAAACAAGATTTGATTTAGAGATTAGAGCAAGAACAAGCAGTAGAGGAAGGATTTGAAAGTGGATTGGGATAGTATTTTGAACAAGGAATAAGACAAAATTTGGTCAAGGACTAGGATACGGCTTCTACGAAAATTTTGACATGAATTTTGACTTGAGTTAGTGCAAATATTTGGAAAAAGCTAACAACAAGTAAAAGGATTAATAAAAGGATTTTGACAATAATTTGAACTGAAAATATAAAATTGATATGATCAAGGATTAAGGCAAAAACTATAATAAAGATATTGACAAATACTGGGACAGAAATTGAGACAAAAAACTTGACTAAGGATGAGCAGTAAGACTACGATTGGAACCGTGTATGGGAACATAATATTTTCAACAAGAAGGAAGACAAAACTTTGTTCATGAATGGAGACTAGGATTTGGATAAAGTTACGAACAAGGATAAAGATAAGGATAAGGATAAGGATAAGGATAAGGATAAGGATAAGGATAAGGATAAGGATAAGGATAAGGATAAGGATAAGGATAAGGATAAGGATAAGGATAAGGATAAGGATAAGGATAAGGATAAGGATAAGGATAAGGATAAGGATAAGGATAAGGATAAGGATAAGGATAAGGATAAGGATAAGGATAAGGATAAGGATAAGGATAAGGATAAGGATAAGGATAAGGATAAGGATAAGGATAAGGATAAGGATAAGGATAAGGATAAGGATAAGGATAAGGATAAGGATAAGGATAAGGATAAGGATAAGGATAAGGATAAGGATAAGGATAAGGATAAGGATAAGGATAAGGATAAGGATAAGGATAAGGATAAGGATAAGGATAAGGATAAGGATAAGGATAAGGATAAGGATAAGGATAAGGATAAGGATAAGGATAAGGATAAGGATAAGGATAAGGATAAGGATAAGGATAAGGATAAGGATAAGGATAAGGATAAGGATAAGGATAAGGATAAGGATAAGGATAAGGATAAGGATAAGGATAAGGATAAGGATAAGGATAAGGATAAGGATAAGGATAAGGATAAGGATAAGGATAAGGATAAGGATAAGGATAAGGATAAGGATAAGGATAAGGATAAGGATAAGGATAAGGATAAGGATAAGGATAAGGATAAGGATAAGGATAAGGATAAGGATAAGGATAAGGATAAGGATAAGGATAAGGATAAGGATAAGGATAAGGATAAGGATAAGGATAAGGATAAGGATAAGGATAAGGATAAGGATAAGGATAAGGATAAGGATAAGGATAAGGATAAGGATAAGGATAAGGATAAGGATAAGGATAAGGATAAGGATAAGGATAAGGATAAGGATAAGGATAAGGATAAGGATAAGGATAAGGATAAGGATAAGGATAAGGATAAGGATAAGGATAAGGATAAGGATAAGGATAAGGATAAGGATAAGGATAAGGATAAGGATAAGGATAAGGATAAGGATAAGGATAAGGATAAGGATAAGGATAAGGATAAGGATAAGGATAAGGATAAGGATAAGGATAAGGATAAGGATAAGGATAAGGATAAGGATAAGGATAAGGATAAGGATAAGGATAAGGATAAGGATAAGGATAAGGATAAGGATAAGGATAAGGATAAGGATAAGGATAAGGATAAGGATAAGGATAAGGATAAGGATAAGGATAAGGATAAGGATAAGGATAAGGATAAGGATAAGGATAAGGATAAGGATAAGGATAAGGATAAGGATAAGGATAAGGATAAGGATAAGGATAAGGATAAGGATAAGGATAAGGATAAGGATAAGGATAAGGATAAGGATAAGGATAAGGATAAGGATAAGGATAAGGATAAGGATAAGGATAAGGATAAGGATAAGGATAAGGATAAGGATAAGGATAAGGATAAGGATAAGGATAAGGATAAGGATAAGGATAAGGATAAGGATAAGGATAAGGATAAGGATAAGGATAAGGATAAGGATAAGGATAAGGATAAGGATAAGGATAAGGATAAGGATAAGGATAAGGATAAGGATAAGGATAAGGATAAGGATAAGGATAAGGATAAGGATAAGGATAAGGATAAGGATAAGGATAAGGATAAGGATAAGGATAAGGATAAGGATAAGGATAAGGATAAGGATAAGGATAAGGATAAGGATAAGGATAAGGATAAGGATAAGGATAAGGATAAGGATAAGGATAAGGATAAGGATAAGGATAAGGATAAGGATAAGGATAAGGATAAGGATAAGGATAAGGATAAGGATAAGGATAAGGATAAGGATAAGGATAAGGATAAGGATAAGGATAAGGATAAGGATAAGGATAAGGATAAGGATAAGGATAAGGATAAGGATAAGGATAAGGATAAGGATAAGGATAAGGATAAGGATAAGGATAAGGATAAGGATAAGGATAAGGATAAGGATAAGGATAAGGATAAGGATAAGGATAAGGATAAGGATAAGGATAAGGATAAGGATAAGGATAAGGATAAGGATAAGGATAAGGATAAGGATAAGGATAAGGATAAGGATAAGGATAAGGATAAGGATAAGGATAAGGATAAGGATAAGGATAAGGATAAGGATAAGGATAAGGATAAGGATAAGGATAAGGATAAGGATAAGGATAAGGATAAGGATAAGGATAAGGATAAGGATAAGGATAAGGATAAGGATAAGGATAAGGATAAGGATAAGGATAAGGATAAGGATAAGGATAAGGATAAGGATAAGGATAAGGATAAGGATAAGGATAAGGATAAGGATAAGGATAAGGATAAGGATAAGGATAAGGATAAGGATAAGGATAAGGATAAGGATAAGGATAAGGATAAGGATAAGGATAAGGATAAGGATAAGGATAAGGATAAGGATAAGGATAAGGATAAGGATAAGGATAAGGATAAGGATAAGGATAAGGATAAGGATAAGGATAAGGATAAGGATAAGGATAAGGATAAGGATAAGGATAAGGATAAGGATAAGGATAAGGATAAGGATAAGGATAAGGATAAGGATAAGGATAAGGATAAGGATAAGGATAAGGATAAGGATAAGGATAAGGATAAGGATAAGGATAAGGATAAGGATAAGGATAAGGATAAGGATAAGGATAAGGATAAGGATAAGGATAAGGATAAGGATAAGGATAAGGATAAGGATAAGGATAAGGATAAGGATAAGGATAAGGATAAGGATAAGGATAAGGATAAGGATAAGGATAAGGATAAGGATAAGGATAAGGATAAGGATAAGGATAAGGATAAGGATAAGGATAAGGATAAGGATAAGGATAAGGATAAGGATAAGGATAAGGATAAGGATAAGGATAAGGATAAGGATAAGGATAAGGATAAGGATAAGGATAAGGATAAGGATAAGGATAAGGATAAGGATAAGGATAAGGATAAGGATAAGGATAAGGATAAGGATAAGGATAAGGATAAGGATAAGGATAAGGATAAGGATAAGGATAAGGATAAGGATAAGGATAAGGATAAGGATAAGGATAAGGATAAGGATAAGGATAAGGATAAGGATAAGGATAAGGATAAGGATAAGGATAAGGATAAGGATAAGGATAAGGATAAGGATAAGGATAAGGATAAGGATAAGGATAAGGATAAGGATAAGGATAAGGATAAGGATAAGGATAAGGATAAGGATAAGGATAAGGATAAGGATAAGGATAAGGATAAGGATAAGGATAAGGATAAGGATAAGGATAAGGATAAGGATAAGGATAAGGATAAGGATAAGGATAAGGATAAGGATAAGGATAAGGATAAGGATAAGGATAAGGATAAGGATAAGGATAAGGATAAGGATAAGGATAAGGATAAGGATAAGGATAAGGATAAGATAAGGATAAGGATAAGGATAAGGATAAGGATAAGGATAAGGATAAGGATAAGGATAAGGATAAGGATAAGGATAAGGATAAGGATAAGGATAAGGATAAGGATAAGGATAAGGATAAGGATAAGGATAAGGATAAGGATAAGGATAAGGATAAGGATAAGGATAAGGATAAGGATAAGGATAAGGATAAGGATAAGGATAAGGATAAGGATAAGGATAAGGATAAGGATAAGTATAAGGATAAGGATAAGGATAAGGATAAGGATAAGGATAAGGATAAGGATAAGGATTAGGATAAGGATAAGGATAAGGATAAGGATAAGGATAAGGATAAGGATAAGGATAAGGATAAGGATAAGGATAAGGATAAGGATAAGGATAAGGATAAGGATAAGGACTGGGACAGGGATTTGGGCTATAATTTTAAGAAGAATAGGCACAGAAAATAGGGCAAGGATTAGGACAAAGGTTAGGACAGCATAAGAAGAAGGGAAAGGCCAAGTAGTAGAACTAAAATTAGGACAAGGATTGGGAAACAGATTCTGGAATATGGATACGTAAAAAGCATTCTAAAAACGATGAGAACATATTTTAAGATAAGAATTAGTAGGAAAAAGCTTCGACAAGTTGATAAAGCAGCCAATTGCATCACTTTGACTATTTCTATATGTATACTTATGAAGGCGGCACGATTGCGTTGAATTTAATTTGATTGTCTACTAGACTCTCTACTTGACTCGCTACTAGACAACTTAATCCTTACCATTTTAGAGACAGGTTTTCACTTAAAGCTTAAATTATGCAAATATACGTATAGAATTACACTGTGTGTAATTTTTTAAGTCACGGCAAAATAACCATATACGGACACCACTACGTGATAAAAGACTAAAAAAAAAAGACCCGTGTCTCCCAATTTTCCCCAAAGTCATGCACTTTTTGTTTTATGGGCCACGCCTACCTCCCATACAACACAAATAATGAAAACTCTATAAAGAGGCTAATATCAAAGTTACAAAACTGAAACTCGGTATTTGTGTGTTCTATGTCAATACTTAAGTGTGTTAGAAAAATGGGCGTTATCCACCCACTTACACGCCCACCTCCCATACAACCCCAAAATTTAAAACTCTATAAAGAGACTCATATTAAAGTAACAAAACTGAAACACATAAAACTAACAAAATTTTCTAAAATCTCATACAAAAAGCTCTCTAATTTAAGATTATTTAACCCTTAAGAATCAGTCGTGGGGGCATTTTAACTTCGGCCAAGTCGAAGATATACCTTACTAGTTTTTTAATATTTTTGTAATAGATAGCATAGTAACTCAATGTTGAAGTAAATAAAAAACAAATGAAATTAAAAAACGGTGTTAAGAATCATCTCTAGGAAGTTTATATGTTTTAGAAATTTGTTTATTGAGATCTTAGGTACATTTTTGTAGTTGATTGTTTCCTTGAATTTTGAACGGTTTGCTACCTATGGTCCTGAACACGGGAAAAAAGGTAAAACAAAATCGAAATTTTTTAAGTTTTTTGCGACCTGGAAGGTGAAGTTTTTTGACCTGGAAGGTGAAGTTTTTGGATTTTATATGTTGGCAATTTTTGTTCCTTATGACAAGAGCTACAACTTTGCCTCTGAGAGTTAATCGAAATTCTGAACGGTTTACAAGATATGAGCCTGAGAAAATGATCACATTTTTACGAAAATGATACCGAGGCCCCAAATCTTTGGGGGCCCATAAAACAAAAAGTGCATGACTTTGGGGAAAATTGGGAGACACGGGTCTTTTTTTTTTAGTTTTTTATCACGTAGTGGTGTCCGTATATGGTTATTTTTTGTGGTGTTGCACTGTGTAATCTTAAATTAGAGAGCTTTTTGTATGAGATTTAAGAAAATTTTGTTAGTTTTATGCGTCTAAAATACAAACATATCAAATTGTTTTTCTGAAGCATAAATATAAGCCTTTTTATAAAATATTAAATTTTGGGGTTGTATAGGTGGTGGGGGTGTTAGTGGGTGGATGACGCCCATTTTTCTAACACACCTAAGTTTTGACATAGAACACACAAATACCGAGTTTCAGTTTTGTTACTTTAATATTAGTCTCTTTATAGAGTTTTCAATTTTGGGGTTGTATGGGAGGTGGGAGTGTTAGTGGGTGGATAACACCCATTTTTCTAACACACTTAAGTTTTGACATAGAACACACAAATACCGAGTTTCAGTTTTGTATCTTTGATATTAGCCTCTTTATAGAGTTTTCATTATTTGTGTTGTATGGGAGGTAGGCGTGGCACATAAAACAAAAAGTGCATGACTTTGGGGAAAATTGGGAGACACGGGTCTTTTTTTTTTAGTCTTTTATCACGTAGTGGTTTCCGTATATGGTTATTTATTTTGGTGTTGCACTGTGTTATCAATGAAACACGTCAAAAATTAACTAAAACTATTCTTTCATAAGTTAAGCATTAGAAATTTATTTAAGCTATACGCATTAATTTCTACAACGCAATTGCACGTAAAACATACTTCTCAGAAAATAGTCAAATTGCCACTTTCTTCGCCTAAAAGCTAACAACATACTTAGATCGTATATCAAAAATGTCCTTGAACAGTAAAAAGCAACTCAAGTACAACGCAAAAGCTAATTTATTTAAATAAATGCTGGCGTTTACATGCAGAGCACGTATTTTTTTTTCTTAGATTAAAATTACAATTTTTTTTGCTTGCTATAGGGAAAAAAACTTGAAATTCGACAAAGCTAAAATTAATAAAATTTTATTTTTATTCTGTTAATGAAAAGTTTTTTCGTGCCATAAGAAAAAAGAGAAAGAGTTTTGCACATAAAGAATGTTGTCTTGATTTTGGCGCAAATTAAAGAAGTAGCTTTAAGTTGATAAGAAACTTTATTAACATAACAATTTAAAAGAAAGTACACAAAACCATAACCAAACACTACGAGCAAACCTTGCCTACTTAGATGGCATGTTTTTTGTTTTTAAATGGCTTAAGCTTTAATAAAGCTTGCACACTATTTGATTCTGAACAGTTACCAATAAATCACAGCAACAGGAAGAAAGATAAGCAGCAGCAGTACTTAAAGTTTTGCCATGAATTGAAGAAAATCCTTTAAACGAAGCAAAATAAACAAAATAGAATAGCAGATAGAAGCAGACAAACTAATCGCTGGCATGTTGATGTAATGAAAAACCACAACGAGCAGTTGTTTTTAATTAAATGCCACAATTGAAAAGCTAACAGCGCAGCAGACATTGAGTGAAAATTGAAAGTCACAGATGAAGAAGAAGAAGAAAAAGAAGAATTACAAAAAAATTAATTAAATAAAGAGCTTTTCCTTAAGAAGCTCTGCAACAGACTGTTGTGAGCACTTTTTTGAGCATTGTTGTGAGTTAACTTGATTGGCTTGACTGGCTTAAAACCTTAAAAGTTTAAAAATATTTCAACACAACGCCAGAAAAGAGTTATGATTGAGTATCTTGCCACTCAAAAATTTTAAATTATTTTATAATTTTCTTAAAAAGATGGCAAGAATTTCAATAAAATGTGACTATGTTACATATCTTCAATGATACTTTCTTTTCTTTCATCTCTTTTTGTTGTTTTGTTATAACACAAACACCAACCAAGCTATCAACAATACCCATTTTGTTCAACTTAAAACCATCAAATTTTAAAACAATTTAATACACAAACAACGCGTTTTAAAAATAAACAAAGCAAACAAAGTTCTTAACTTGCCGCTTCCGGCTAAAATATAAAAAGGAAAAATATGCTTTTGTGTATTTGCCGTAATACATGTCTGACTGTAACAAACGAAATGACGATGTTTTTTTTATTTATTTTGTGAAAAATAAATAAATAAAAATAATGAAAAAGAAAAAATACCAAAATTTGTTTCATAATTTAGCACACATGTATGTTTTTATCAGGAACGCTTTAAGCACAAAGCAAAATATTTAATTAACTTTGATATGTAAGTATATTTGGCATGAGTGTGTATGAGAATATATATATGTGTGTGTGTGTGTGACATAATTTTGTGGCAAAGCCCATAAAGTTGTTGAGACAAAAGCAAGCCTTCTTTTAAAATATTTTCGATGCATCAATCAACTAACCCCGTGGTGCCGATGCACTGTAGCATAGGTCTTAAGAAATTTTGAAGGTCAAAACAATATTTTTCACATTTCGCTGCATTGAAAGGATTGAGAAAAATTCAAATTTCGACGTTCATAGATGAATGGCAATATCTTGAATGGCACGAACATTGAAGGTAAATTCCCATTTTTTGGTATATTTTCATTTTAAACCAACTTCAAAAAGAAGGAGGAGGCATTCTCAAGTTTGTTGGTTTCTTTGATTTTTATACCCTAAAACTGAAAGGTCAGGGTATAGTAACTTTGTGCAAACGTTTGTAGCGCATAGAACGAAGCGAGTCCGGTAAAGAGAAGTATATATATTCCTGATCTACGTCACCACCTGAATCGACGTATATTCATATTTCATATTTCATATTTCATATTTCATATTTCATATTTCATATTTCATATTTCATATTTCATATTTCATATTTCATATTTCATATTTCATATTTCATATTTCATATTTCATATTTCATATTTCATATTTCATATTTCATATTTCATATTTCATATTTCATATTTCATATTTCATATTTCATATTTCATATTTCATATTTCATATTTCATATTTCATATTTCATATTTCATATTTCATATTTCATATTTCATATTTCATATTTCATATTTCATATTTCATATTTCATATTTCATATTTCATATTTCATATTTCATATTTCATATTTCATATTTCATATTTCATATTTCATATTTCATATTTCATATTTCATATTTCATATTTCATATTTCATATTTCATATTTCATATTTCATATTTCATATTTCATATTTCATATTTCATATTTCATATTTCATATTTCATATTTCATATTTCATATTTCATATTTCATATTTCATATTTCATATTTCATATTTCATATTTCATATTTCATATTTCATATTTCATATTTCATATTTCATATTTCATATTTCATATTTCATATTTCATATTTCATATTTCATATTTCATATTTCATATTTCATATTTCATATTTCATATTTCATATTTCATATTTCATATTTCATATTTCATATTTCATATTTCATATTTCATATTTCATATTTCATATTTCATATTTCATATTTCATATTTCATATTTCATATTTCATATTTCATATTTCATATTTCATATTTCATATTTCATATTTCATATTTCATATTTCATATTTCATATTTCATATTTCATATTTCATATTTCATATTTCATATTTCATATTTCATATTTCATATTTCATATTTCATATTTCATATTTCATATTTCATATTTCATATTTCATATTTCATATTTCATATTTCATATTTCATATTTCATATTTCATATTTCATATTTCATATTTCATATTTCATATTTCATATTTCATATTTCATATTTCATATTTCATATTTCATATTTCATATTTCATATTTCATATTTCATATTTCATATTTCATATTTCATATTTCATATTTCATATTTCATATTTCATATTTCATATTTCATATTTCATATTTCATATTTCATATTTCATATTTCATATTTTATATTTCATATTTCATATTTCATATTTCATATGTTTTTTTTTTCAACTGCAACTTTTTTGTCGACTTCAAGAATACGACGTTATAACAGAAATTTTGTTGTAACCAAGGTCGTTATAAGTGAATTCCATGGTATTGATTACAGCTGCGGAAGGTACCAGCTGCCTTAAGCCGCTGTTCCGTTTTACTAGCTGTTAGTTTTGGAGATAAGTCTAGAGGATCCAGACATAGAATGGTCTCAAGAGCTTTCGTTGGAGTTCACTTTAGCGCAGCCGATATGCATAGCGCAGCTTGTCGCTGAATGTTTTCAGCGACAATATCTGAAGTATTTCAGATATGTTGACTTATTCACCGCCGGCCACCACACAATGATTCCGTAGAGTAGACTTGGACGAACAACCATTGTGTATATAGCGCATTGGTAGCCTTCCTAACCCTCTCGACCACATTGAGTTTCCACGTCAGTTTGTTGTCAGGTTCAACTCCTAGATATTTCGTGTGAGTTTTCGGGATGAGCCGAGTGTTGTTTATGATTGGTGGTATCCATGGCGGTATCTTGTAATTATTCGCAAACAATACCAGATCTGTTTTCTCTGCGTTTATACTAAGGCCGACTGAGTTCGCCCATCTAAGTACCTCTTTTAGTACCACTATTATTATGCATATATCATCCGCATAAGCTGTTATCTTCGGGGCTTTGCCTTAAAATTTTTTGAGTAGTTCTTTAGCAATTAGATTCCATAGTAGGGGTGAGAGGACTCCTCCTTGGGGTGTTCCCCTACTCACTTCTCTTACCATGGTTGTAGAACCCCACTCGGCTTGGACTCTTCTAAAATTTAGTTAGTTGTCTATCCAGAGGTCGATTGCTGGTGGTGTATCGATTGCGCGTTATACGTTTTACTATAGAGTGGGATAAAACTTTTAATTAATTGAGAATAAAACGAGTTTATATTACAGAAATGTTATAAAAAACATAAAATTTACTGTCAAACTTTTTACTGTGTACTTGGATTCATTTTTAGTTCAGGTCTGTTGCCATTTTACATGTAGTGCTTCAACCCTTTCGTTTTTCTGTGAGTTTACAAATATCCAAAGCAATTCTTTTCACCACACATTTTATGTTGGTATGAGCCAATAGTCATGGCAAAAGTTATGAATAAAAATTGAAGACGGCGCTTTTAAATGAACATTTAGATATATCAGGAATACACATTAAAAAACAGTTTCGTTAGTTCTATATCTGTCGTGGCAAATATTTTATAACTTGTTTTTAAGTACATACTTTTATATTTTTTTTATCAAAAGCCCCAAATATGTCGGTTATATTTGGAACAAATTTGAAACTAATCTCTTCAGTACCATATTTTATTGTAACCATGACCTATGTTTATGTTTTAAATTTGCAATAATCGTATGAAAGTAAATGAAAAAAATAAGCAAAATAATAAAAGCTTACTGATAAACATGAAAATAATTATTGAAAAAAGTGCTTAACCATAAAATATATTCGAAAATGCAGGACTGCAGCAGTCGACTATCGACTACGACAGCAGCAGCTGCATATCGACTACGACAGCTCATTCATGAACTGTGCTTTAACTGTCAAATTTTACGCAGCAGACAGCAGCAGCCAAATATCGACTACGACAGTTGGTCGTGAACTGCTGCTTTGACTGTCGTATTTTACAAAGCAGACAGCAGCAGCCGATCATCGACTGTGATAGGTCTTCGTGAACTATGGCTGTGGCTTCAGAATTTTACGCAGCAGACAGCAATTGTTGACTATCGACTGCAATAGTTTTACAACAAATTCAAACGCTGAAAATAACAACAACACGTACAAAGAATAGCAACAAAACCGACGTTCACCAAAATTCTACCTTGCTAACAGCAACAAATGCATGCAAAGCCAAGCAAGCCTTAGGCTGCGATTATAGTGAGCGCCGAGTCAGACAGGCAGGCAGGCAGGCAGGCAGGCAGGCAGGCAGGCAGGCAGGCTGAAATCTGTGTGAAAAAACGAGATGCAGATAGCTATCTATATCCCTGCCTGCTTGTCTGACTCGGCGCTCACTATAAACGCAGCCTTACTCGATTACGCTGCGCTTGAAATGGTTGTACATGTGTAGCAAAAAACGCACATGATTTGTTTTTGTTTTTCTGGTTAATTTTTTTTTTTTTGCAACGATGAGCAAAAGCAAATGTGAGGATAATTTTGTGTTTGTTTTAAAAAAAAACAAAAACCTTGGCTCACTAAATTTATTTTCCTGCTCATGACTGTTCTACATGTATGATAAACGATTCACATGGTGAAGTTTTTTTACATAACAAATTCTTCTTTCGAATTCCGGTCTACTGATGTTCGTTGGCATACATGCTGCATTTTAGCACGTACAGCATAGGTCATCCATTTAGAGAGTATCGAAATATTGTTATTATTTCTATTTTTTTTTTTTTTTTTATCTCGTCGATCTCGTCCCTTGGTCGTTGTCCGTTGTTGTGCTGTGTTGTGTGTTTGTGCTTGTTTTGATAAATTTTTGTGTTCTTCTTTGTGCGGTGTCCGTACTTGAACTGCGTAGACACAGTGCTCGTTTTTGTTTTTTAACTGTAAGGCTCTGTGTTGCTTAACCCTAAGAAGCCTGCATTGAACATTCTTGCTCTATTTAAATCAAGTTTTACACATGGAATATTTTCAAGTCGAAAATTTTGCTGGTTGTTCCTTAAATGGGAAATGCAAAAGTCAGAACAAATTAAGTACTATGTTTCATTGTTCTGGCCCATGCGAGCAAATGTTTCATGCGTCTTGTGCTAACATTTCCAATTTCGGGACTTCGTTTGTACTGCCCTACGTGCAGGGTCGCTTTCGGGGAAAGCCTTAAATTGCTTAATAATAATTTTAAATTCATTTTGAATTCATTTAGCGAATTAAGTGCCGACTACTGTAGCAATATGACGGACAAAATTTCTTCGCCAATAAGTGACATTCCATTGACGGATTCTGAAACTCTTGTCTCAGTAAAATAATCCTCAAACGATGTTCCTGATGGAGGCTTAGCACATAGACAGAGTAATAAGGATAAGAAGAAGAAAAATAATAAGCGCAAACGTGGCAACCAAAATGGGTCTTCTAGTCCCCAGGCTAAGCGGCTTTCAGTTCCCACTTCCTCGTCACATGCCTCCAATATTCATACAAATGATATTGAAAATAATATTATTGTATCTCAGATGAATATTCCTTTACCTGAGGCTCTTCAATTACTTCTGCAGCTAATGTAAATGCTGTACCTGAAACTTCAGTTGAAAATTCAAGCGATAACTTGGCAGCTCAAGCTATTGCTGTTCAACCTCTAACTGAGTTAGTTGCTCTAAAGGCAGTTTCTAGGACTAAGAACATTTTAATCTCTAGATTACAACCCGACTCATCAACTAACAATATTTTGACGTTTGTCGAACAGTGTAATTTATTACCCCAAAATGCTTTTCGTGCATGTAAAAAACTTGGCAATAAGCCCACCCACGCCTCCTTTATTCTCACAGTTGCAGCTGAAAATTTTGCAACTGTTCTTAATTCTAATAAGTCGGCCGATAATATTCTCGTTTCTGAGTTCAAACCTAAAAATAAGTCTAGGCGGTGGAATAACATCGCCTGTCAGACACAAAAAAAACTAAATAAGTTATCCTTTTACTATCAAAATGTAAGGGGATTGCGTTCAAAAACGCGGAACATTATTTCTGTCGACTCAGAATTGTTCTGAAGATATTATCGCGTTTACTGAAACGTGGTTAAATGAAGAAATTACTGACTGGACTTGTTTGACATTAGTTTTCAAGTATTTAGAAAGTACAGACACTCCAACAATATTCCTTCTGTTGGTGGTGGTGTTCTTACAGCTGTAAGGAACTGTTTTGTAGATATTCCCTGCGACTCTTATATTGAGCTTATTTGCGTTAAGGTTATACATTGTAGCTCAAATGTATACATAATTAACTCATATATTCCTCCAAACAGTAGTGCAGAGGTCTATACAAGTCTGGCAGATTGTCTAAACTATATTCTTAACATCTTGACGTTAATGACGACATTTTATTGTTGGGCGATTTTAATCTGCCTTATTTAAAATGGCATTCTTCTGACGATGATACAATTTTTTTGGAGAGCATATATTCGTTGATAGTATATGTTCTGACTAACAACAAGTGAGTTGTACGTACAATAGTCTGGAAAGACTTCTTGACCTGGTCTTAACTACGGACAGTAACAATGTCATTGTCAAGAGAGCCTTCCATGCTCTTACCACAATTGATGTATATCATCCACCATTGAGTATTTGGTATAAATCGGATAGAGAGAACATTATCAACTCGAGTTCAATCGTTCAGGTTTATGAATTCAATTTTAAAAAAGCTGACTTTTTGAAGTTGAAACGTTTACTTAATAATAAAGTTAACATAATTTTAGAATATATAAATGAACATAATCTTAATGAATCCATTAAATTTTTTTATTTGGAACTCTTTGCTGTAATTTCTCAGTCCATACCATATAGTCTCAAATTTGCAAAAAACTCGGCGTACCCTTGGTACACAAAGGTATTAAAAACACTTTGCAATAACAGGAATAGGGCTTTGAACAGATATGTCTGTAGTTTGGACTCAAGTGACCTAGAAACCTACAAAAGTTTGTTTCAGGAATTTCAGAATCTCTCAGCTGTTTTATATGATGAATATTTAGACAATATTAAGCTGAGAATATTGTCTGATCCGAAGAGTTTTTGGGGGTTCATATAATAAATACTAAGAAAAAATCTGATGGAATTCCTACACTCAGAAAAAAGCTTATCGTAATATGATAAAAAAGGCATCATATTTAGAGAAAAATGGTATAGACTTTGCTCTAGAGAATGCTATTCTCTAATTTCGATACTAAAAATTCTTTAAAAATGCTAAAAAGCTTCCATAAAAAAGAAAACTATATCGTTTTTTTAAAAAAAACTTTTTATTTTTAAGAAAAGATTTGTTTTTATTGAAGAAAATACTTCTCTTAGTGAATTTTTTATCAAAATATAAGAAAAGTTTTTCATTTTCTATAAATTTTTCTCTATAAATGAGAAATTTTTGTGCGAGAAAAATACTTATCATTATTAGAGACATTGAAATATTTCCATTTCCTAGAAGTAAAGAAATATTTCTTAGAAAATGTGAAAATTTATTCTAATTTAAGAAAATTTTATTTGAAAAAGAGTAAAATTTCTATATCGAAAATAGAGAAATTTCTTACCGGAGCAAGGTATGTGTTTTTTTCTCAGTGTACATTCTTCAAAACTCTTGAGGGATTTACGAACGATTCTTCTATAATTTGTGGCCTTTTTGCCAATATTCTCAAGGTATCTTTTTGTTCAGATTCATTTAATCCTGATGAAGGTTACTTTGACTACATGAACTCTTCACCCAGGGTCTCTTTGGAATATATATCCATCACCTCTGAGGAGATTTTAAAGTATATTGAAACATTCGATGAGAATTTTGGCGCTGGACCCGATGGAATTTCTGTTCCGTTTTATGTCAACAACTTTCTTTATTATTTAATAAATTAATTACAGAAAGTTATTTTCTAGTTTTTTGGAAAAAATCATTTATAAGTCCTATATATAAAAAAATAAGTTGCAGGAATGACGTTAATAATTTTAGGTCCATCGCTAAGCTTTCGTCGATTCCAAAACTTTTTGAGGGAATTGTGTACGATCGTGGTAAGGTTCACTGTGGATAACTCATAACAACTCGTCAGCATGGTTTTGTTAATGGAAGATCCACTGTCTCTAATCTTCTCGATTTTACAACATTCTGCTTGAATTCAATGGAATCTGGTAGCCAAGTCGACTGTATTTACACTGACTTTAGTAAAGCATTTGATAAATTAACTCATGATTTAATCTTATTCAAACTAAAGTTAATTGGATTTTCACAATATTTTGTATGCTGGATAAAATCAAATTTGACTGAGCGATCTTATCAAATACGATTCCGAGGATTGTTGTCTTCTGAATTTATTGCTAAATCAGGTGTTCCTCAAGGTAGCCACCTTGGTTCACTGCTGTTTATTTTAGCAATTAATGACTTCACACACGTCATTAAACAGTCTCGTCTGCTGATTTATGCAAACGTTTTATGCAAATATACATAAAAATAAATACTAAAGATGTTCCAACCTACTCCAGGCTGATCTGAAATCCTTTGAAGTTTGGTGTACTAAAAATAATATGTTTCTTAATTCTAGTAAATGCCTTACTATGACTTTTTCGCGAAAAATTAATAATTTAATATTTGATTACAATATAAAAGATACTACTTTAAGTCGTTTAGATGCAGTCAAAGACCTTGTTATATGCATGGATCCTAAGTTATCGTTCAACATTCATATTGATAATATATGTAAAAAAGCGTCTTCAATGCTTGGATTTATAAAACGCTGGGCCAAAGAATTCAATAGCATGACTACAACTACAACGTTGTATTATGCAATTGTGCGTCCTCACTTGGAGTCTGGTCCAAGTCAAGTCTGGTCCCCAAGTTATAATGTGCATGTTGAGCAAATAGAGAGGATCCAAAAACGTTTTGTTCGGTTTGCTTTGAGGGGCTTAAGTGGAACTGACATTTTAAACCTTCCTCCTTATGAGGATCGCTTAAAACTATTAAGAATGCAGTCACTAAGTGAGCAAAGGAGGACTGCAGATATCGTATATTTACACCAACTTATAACCGGTTGATTCTCCGGAAATTCTTTCTCTCATTAATTTTAACTCTAACCGTAGAAGCAGTAGAAACGCTAACACTTTAATTTATTTACCTTTTAGTAGAATGAACTATATGTTAACTGCTCCTTTAAACCGCATGAGTACCTGTGGTTACAAATGTAGCGTTTTTGACTACTGTAGAACTTGTCAAAAGGTCAACTCACAAGTAGACTAAAAGCTATTATGTAATTAGATCTATGTCTGCATGGTTAGTAGTTATGTCCTGTGTTGTTCCTGAGCCCAACCCAAACTTTTGGTGGATACATTTTTTTCATTTTTTCATTTTTTTCCAAACTTTTGGTGGAAAATGCATGTAAATTAATTTCTATACGACTTATTCGCCATATCATTGCGCAGAGTGTATATTTACGCAAAATACCCAAAAAACAAAGAAATAAATATAACAAAAAAATTACAACTTCTTTAAGATAAGGTTATATACTAAGTCAAGACAGCATACATTTGCTGAAGAATGCTTATAAATAGATGATTTTTAAGTAAACAGCCTCAGTTGCTTGAAATATATTATCCGTTGATAAGTTCAAACGTCATCAGAAGTTTTTATTTGTTCAAAATGAAAGTGATCTGCTTTACAATTTTTGCGATATGCTGTGCTTTAGTTAAAAGTTTCGAAATGCTGTCGCAAATAATAGAAGGTAAATAATATTTATAAATTGCGTATTCAAGTAAGTTCAAAGCAGATAGAAAATAAAATTTTTAAATATGCAAATATCAATTGAAGCAACTTCATATTAATATATATATAATTTTATTTTTTGTAATTTTTTTAGACTATCCCAACAAATGTAGCGATAATATCAATAGAGAACCGTTTGTTCAAATTGGTCAGAAGTATTATTTCATTGAGGCCACCATTAAGGTTTAAAAAATACATTATAACTGAAAATAAGTGAAAAAAACGTATAATTTATGTTAAACTTTTTAATTTAGTTAAACTGGTTTGATGCTGCACATGTTTGTCGCACCATGGATGCTAATTTGGTGAACATTGAGTCAGCAGATGAATTGAATGCTATTTTTAATTATTTAAAAAATAAGAGCTTACTTCAATTCCATTGGACATCAGGAAATGATTTGGGAAAAGAGGGCAAGTTCGTTTCGCTCAATACAGGAAAACCTATGGTATACACGAAATGGCTTCCCAAAAATCCTGATAATTTTAAGGGCAATGAGAACTGCGTAAATTTAGTTTATGGTAGTACTGCATATTATATGAACGATTTGGCGTGTTCTGTTCTTAGTAACTTCATCTGCGAGGCAAGTAAGCCGAAAACAGTTGCCATAACAATTTTTTAGATGATTAAACTCTAGAACTGGTTTATCGACTTAAGAGAAATTTTTAGTATTCATACGATCATTTTTTGTATTTTTAAATTGAATAAATGAAAGATTTAACAGTGTTTCCAAAACAAACGGTCAACGGTGACGTATATCTTTCATGAATAGTTTTTCATTAATTTTATAAATTAGTTAAAAATTTAGTAATTTTCTTGAAATATTCAAAAAAATTCAATTCAAAGCACTCATATCTTTTGGAGCGAGAAAGCGAAGCTCCCATGCAACAAGTTGTTTGAAGATGTTTAGATACAAAAAAACACTCGAAAGTATTGATTGATCTTAAAATTTATTTTTCTGAACTGTTCTACGCTTTCTAACTAAGGTTATCCCTGGAAAGAATATTTCAAATTCCATTTAGTTTGAAAGTTAATTGAAAATAATATTTCAAGAGTTTTGCTGTTCTTTATAGCTTTCTTCTAAGATGCTTGTGTATGTATCCGTCAATGAAAAAACCGAAACGACAAGAAAAGACATCAAAAATCTTGTGGCGAATGTTTTTCGCTGGAAAATAGTTAAAATAAATCACAAATACATCAAATCTTTTAACTGTTTATATTTGCATATCGGCTTTTCCGAACTGGCGTTATGTACGTGTTGTACGAAAAAAATTAAAAAAAAAGAATGAAGAAGTCTAAGTTTTGAAAACTTTTTTATATTTGCGTTGTAATTAAATTGCTCTATATTAAGTAAAAAAACTATGACAATCGACCCTAAGAATTAAAAGATATAAGCAATAATATGCACTGGCGTGACGTTACAAAAAACAGAAGAGGTTTTTGACTTAGATAAGAAAATTTGCAATACTCTGCGAATTGGGCAAGACTTTTTATACAAAACTTTATTTGGAAGAATTTAAAATAATATGAGTTTATTTTGCTGGTAATCAAATTCAAAAATCTTTTCTCAGTTTTTTTTTATTAGGCTAAGTCATCTGGCGTGACGTTACTGGCGTTACGTTACTTAAATTTCCATCCGAACATTTTAAGTTAAAATTTGCTTAAAAAAATATTTGACATAAATAAAACATAAAGTTAAGCTATTATCTTCTTATATATAAAAAATCAAATGTTTGTCCTCCTGTCCGTCTGTCTGTCTATCTGTCTGTTACGTATAGGCTCGCGCAACGTTTATCCGATTGAGCTGAAATTTGGACACCGAGTACCTTTTATAGAAAGAAAGAACATAGGGGGTGTAAAAAAGTGGGCGCAAGTATGTGGGCGTGACACTCTATAATAACTTCTAAACGCCTAAGCCGATTTCAATGAAATTTGGTATGGAGGTTCAACTGCTCCCAAAATAAAAGATAGGCTATAAAAATTCCATAGACTTCCGCAAGAGGGAGCTTTAAGTAGTGCATTTTTAAGACTCAATAACTCTCAAATGACTTGACCGATTTTACTTAAATTTGGTACGTGAAATAACTTGACCCTGTAACGTTATTGAGGCTACTTAAATTTCAAAAGTTTCCGTAGGAAAGGGCTTTACTCAATCAACTCATGTCAACTAATCAACTAATGTCTGCCTCATTCACGTCAAAACGGATGAACCGATTTTAATGAAACTTGGTAAACATTTATAACTGTTACTGAAATATATCCTATGATTTTAAAAGTTCTTTCGACAAAAATTAAGGAATCAAGGCAAATGAAGTCAAGAACCAAAGACTAATGAATAAAAAGAAGTTTAACAAATACGAGCAGAAGCTATATAAAGATGAACAAAAATCAACCGAACAGTATTTACGAAAACCGAAGTTGAAAGTAGATAATCCAAAAATCGAATCGATGCCAAAAGGAGTTTTTAAAGTTGGAATTTTTATACCCCCGCGCGTACTGCGTAAGGGGTATATTAATTTTGTCACGACGTGTGTAACACCCAAAAGGAGGCGTGGTAGGTATGGAAAAGTATATATATTCTTGCTCAGCATCACCACCTGAGTTGATTTAGCCATGTCCGTCTGTCTGTCCGTCTGTCTGTCGACACGATTACAGCCACAATTTTAAAGCTATCGTAATGAAATTCGATATTTAAGCTTTTTTTAAAAAAACTAAGGTTAAGTTCGAGAATGGTCTAAATCGGATGAAAACCACGCCTACCTCCCATACAACTCAAAAATTGAAAACTCTACAAAGAAGCTAATATTTAAGCTACAATACTGAAATTTGATATATGTGTGTTTTATATCAAAACTGAGATGTCTTAAAAAAATGGGCGTCATCTACTCACTAACACGCCCACCTCCCATACAACCCCAAAATTGAAAAATCTATAAAGAGGCTAATATTTAAGTTATAAAACGGAAACTCGTTATTTGTGTATTCAATGTCAAAACTGAGGTGTGTTAGAAAAATGGGCGTCAACCACCCACTAACACGCCCACCTCCCATACAACCCCAAAATTGAAAAATCTATAAAGAGGCTAATATTAAATTTATAAGACGAAAACTAGGTATTTGTGTATTCAATGTCAAAACTGAGGTATGTTAGAAAAATGGGCATCATCCACCCACTAACACGCCCACCTCCTATACAACCCCAAAATTTAACAATCTTTAAAGAGGCTAATATTAAAGTTACAAGATGGAAACTCGGTTTTTGTGTAATTAATGCCAAAACTGAGGTGTGTTATAAAATTGGGCGTCATCCACCCATTAACAAGTCCACCTCCCATACAACCCCAAAATTGAAATATCTATAAAGAGGCTAATATTAAAGCTACAAGACAGAAACTCGGTATTTGTGTATTCTATGTCGAAACTGAGATATGCTAGAAAAATGGGCGTCATAAAAAATCTAACACGCCCACCTCCCATACAACCCTAAAATTTAAAACTTTATAAAAAGGCTTATATTTAAGCTGCAGGAAATCAATTTGATATGTATGTTTTTTAGACACATAAAAATAATAATATCTATCAAAATCTCATACAAAAAGCTCTCCAATTTAATATTCTTCCACCCTTAAGAATCGGCCGTGGGGGTATTTTAACTTCGGCCAAGTCGAAGATATACCTTACTAGTTTTGAGATAAAAATACATATTAAATGCATGCTAAGAAAAACTTTAAACCCATTTTTCTTGAAATCACTTCTTTCAAACTGGGTGATCATTTTCTTCAGAAACCAGACGTCATATCGAGACGTTGCAGATGTGTTTTTTGCAATCATGTCCTGCAGGTACAGTTTTATGGAAATTTGACTAAACACTTTTGATGGAAGAAGGGGGTAACACCCCAAAAAACGATAATTTAAGAAATTTGAAAATTTAATTGATAATTTAAAAAAATGTTAAAATGAGAGCAGTTTTAAAAATCCTACTTTTTCTGTGCTCAAGGCACAACCCCGAGTAACACCGGAAAACATCCGCTAGTATACTAAATTTTTTTAACTCCTACCCCATCGACCATGAGAAGTTGGTACAAAATTCGACTAAAATTCCTGCAACAAAATACAGTAACGAAATCAGGCAAACTTTGAGCAATGTGGCGTGACGTTACTCATTTTTCAAATTTAATATAAAACAAGTAAAGAAAGTCTAAAGTCGGTCTAGGCCGACTATGAAATACCCTAAACCTACTTTTTAAAAAAAAAATAATCTTATTGAAAATTGGTGTGTCCGTGGGCACAAATGTTGATGAAAAATTTACACATACCAAGTTTTATTCATGTAGCTCACAGTTAATGCCTTTATTGTACTTTCGTAATGGGAGGTGGGCGTGTTCATGGACGGATTACTCCCAATTTTTGAACACACCTTAGTTTTGGTATTAAACACGTACATACCAAATGTAATTTCTCTATGACAAACACAACCTTATATACTGAGTTTTAAACTTTTTGGGTTGTATGGGTTGTAGGCGTGGCCGTAGGCGGATGAAGTCCATTTTTCAAAACGATATTTTTCTTGTCATAAAAAACATACGTGCCAAATTTTATCTCTGTAGGTTAAACATAGGCTTATTTATTGCGTTTTCAATTTTTGGGTTGTATGGGAGGTGGGCGTGTCCGTGAGCGGATGACGTCCATTTGTAAAAGACATCTTTGTGTTGATATAAAACATATACACACCAAATTTTATTGTTGTAGGCTTATTATGAGCTGAGTTATGCAGTTTTAAATTTTTGGGTTGTATGGGAGGTAGGCGTGTCCGTGGGCAGATTCCAAAAATATTCAATAGTGCAGATCCTTGGGTACATTGGACCATGTGTACCAAGTTTCATCCAATTATCTCTACTCCTTCTTCTTATCCTGTGTTTACGGACAACAGACAGACGGACGGACGGACGGTCATGAATAGTTCGACTCACGAGGTGACGCTGATCAAGAATATATATACTTTTCTATACCGGACTCGCTTCGTTCTATGCGTTACAAGCGTTTGCACAAAGTTAATATACCCTGACCTTTCAGGTTTAGGGCATAATTAACGGTTTTTCTTCTTCACGATTTTTTTAAAAAATGTACTTTTCTTTATTAAAATTTATTAAAATGCAAAATTTGACGCACTTGTGAACGTCAGCGTAGAAAAAAAATAGCACTAAATGCTTTTTTTGTCTGGCGTGACGTTACCTCAGCATATCATTAAAAGCAAATCAAAATTTTACCGTTAATTGATATTTGTTTGCTCTTTTGCATTTATTTTGCGGTTAGTTGTTGTTGTAGCAAAAGTTTTGCATAAGAGTGCAATTGCACAATTACTCTTATAAATGGAAATTGGAAAGAGAAAATGCTCATAGAAATAAACAAAACTGAACAAAACATTAACTTTAACATGGTAGCCCGATATCTTGCCAACGCAACATGGAAAAAATTTGAACTCTTTAATTAAATTAATTTTGAATATTTCTTTTTAATAATACAAGTAAAAAAAAAAATGTTGGTTAGCTTTTAATTTTTTGGTCACGGTAGACTCTTCTGCAGAAATGCCCATATGTTGGTGAACCCTGTTATATAAAATAAATTTGCAGTTTTCATTCTTATTTTAAACTTATTGTTTTTCATAAACAACATTTGTTGTTGTTTGAAAGTGTTAAGAATTCGTTTAATTTTAATTTTATCTAAATAAAACGCACGCGGTGCAATTCAATACTTATGTTTCAACAAACCAAAAAAAAAATAAAAATATAATTTAGTATGTGTATTAAGGTGGTCCTACGTTGTATGGAAACATTTTTTTGGTGTAGCACTTTTCACGCCGCTTACAAAAATTGTTTCTTTTAATAATAAGAAACTGTTTGCAAAGTTTAAGGCTTATCGAGTAAGGGGAAGGCGTGGCGCATCCCCTGTCTATTTTGACCTTACTGATTGACTGATCACTAGACTGCGTCATAAGCTAAAATATTTGGTATTTTCCTTGTCCCCCGGATGAGAAACTATATCCACCGGATTGCATATGAAATAGTTTGAGCGATTAAAAGTTCAAGAATTGTCGAAACCGGCCCAGTTCTGCTCAAAAAAATCGGGTTTTTGGCGACTTTTTGCACAAAAAAAAAATTTTTGCATTTGAAATTTGTACGAACTCAAAAACGTAAATGGCAACATGGAAGATAAAGAAGGTCCTTCTCATTTTTGTTCAAATAGAACAGATGCCGCATTAAAGCAGCCCATATTCTTCGAAGTAAATATAATGTTTTAAGAAAATTGAACTTTACAAGCGATTTTAGACAGCACTTTTCGAGAAAACGCGTTTAAAGTTAAAGAAGTAGTACATATATTGACTTTTTCTTCGGACTTTTGTGCTTATAACTACAACAGCTGTTATTCAATTGACTTAAGACTTTCTGAGAATATTTTTACAAAGTTTGTCATTCAAAAAATATAAAAATAATAAAATTTATTTTTGGTCTTCAAAAAACTTTTCTTAATGGGTCTTTAAGAAAACACGAGTTCTGCTTTTAAAAAATTCTTACGAAAGCTTGTATTCAGGAATTGCAACTATTCAGATCTTAGCAGATGATCTTTTTTAAAGGCTGTAAGATTTAAGCATTACACAGAGAACAACCCGCTCAGCTTTATGATTAAAAAATTCATTTTTTTTAAAAACTGTTTGTACTTTCAAAGTTTATATATTCTACTTAAAGCTTGCTTTACGATATTGTCAGCTTAAAGGGGACATTACATTCGCGGCAGAAAACACACACAGACCTTTTTTTAAAATTTCATAACTCAGTCAAAAACAAACATTTTTGCAAAATTTTATTATTATTGTAGAGAATTGAACAAATTAAAAAAAAAATAAAACCAAAAAAATATATTTTTCGCTCCAACATGGTTTTATAGAGCTCCAAACTGGCGGCAGAGAAAAAAGGGGCCTCATGGTTGCAGCGCTGGGAGTGGCCAAAATTGTTCGATCTGGAAAAAAACTGTTTATTTTAAATCTTAACAAAATTAGTTATCGTATGACAGAAGCTTTTTATTAAAAAATTTTTTTTTCAATTTTTGGTGATGTTCCAAATTTGAAAGTGTGTTTTTTCAAAAAAAATATTGAGTTTAAAAATACATAAAAAAATCGAAAAAAAGCTTGTCATACGATAGCGAATCAAGTTTAAAAAAAATACAAAAAAAAAATCGTCAAAAAATGAACCCACTATTGCCGCAACCACACTCAGAAAAAAGCTTATCGGAATATGATAAAAAAGGCATCATATTAAGAGAAAAATGGTATAGACTTTGCTCCAGAGAATGCTATTCTCTAATTTCGATACTAAAAGTTCTCTAAAAATGGTAAAAAGCTTCCATGAAAAAGAAAAATATATTGTTTTTTGAGAAAAAGCTTTTTATTTTTGAGAAAAGATTTGTTTTTATTGAAGAAAATGAATTTGTGAATTTTTTATCAAAATATAAGTAAAGTTTTTCATTTTCAATAAATTTTTCTCTATAAATGAGAAATTTTTGTGCTAAAAAAATACTTATCATTATTAGAGACATTGAAATATTTCCATTTCCTAGAAGAAAAGAAATATTTTTTCGAAAATGTGAAAATTTATTCTAATTTAAGAAAATTTTATTCGAAAAAGGAAAAATTTCTGTATCAAAAATAGAGACATTTTTTACCGTAAAAACAAGGTATGTGTTTTTTTCTCAGTGCAAGTACGAAAAACATGGTTTCGAGATAAACGCTTTCAAAGTTTGTAAACAAAGAAAAACTAGGTTAATATTAAAGATGTGCTCTCTCAAATCCGGCTGTAACTTTTCAATCCGTAAGAATATTAAGAATATTTACTTAAATACAAAATTATTGTCAAAAAACGGCCAATGTCAAATCAAGTAACACTATTTTATTTTTCAAAGAAATTTTGTCGAAAAAACCCACAGGTACAGGATATATTCATACAGTAGCGGCTAAACTAATAGAAACAGTTTCGATTACAATTCATAGTATCAATATATTAATAGCAAAAAAAAAAAAACATCTTTAGTCGAATGATTACTACAGTTTGTTAGGGCCAATCAACGCACAAAAACTTGAGCACACAAAATTGAGATCAATTCACCGCAGCTACACTGAGGATCAATATTGTAACATGATGTAGCATCTCTCATTTTAGAAGCCGTTAACTTCTCGATATAGTTATGAAATTTATAATTTTAAAAATAAAAGTATGCAATTCATTACAATTTCAGAAATATAACAGCTGCTAAAATGAGAGGTTAGTTGCTAAATTTTTGTAATACATTTGTAACAGTATTGCTCTTCAGTGTATGTACGTGTGGAGGCAGAGAAAGTTGTTTGCCTGCGAGTGAATGGCCGCCATTGCTCTAAAACAATTACAGAAATCAAATTTTCAGCTTCTTAGTTTTTAAGTTTTGTCAATAGCATATTTATTAACTTTGTCAGAATGAACATGACCACTAAAAGTAGCTCATGCTACGGTTATGGTACATTGTTGGGAGACAATAATTTTTGTCAAATTAAAGGCTTTAATTTTTTTAAAAAAATTAACTTATCGCCTTGCTACTAATGCAGTAAAAGCAAAGAAAAATTGATGAGGCTTTTAAAGCTTGTTGATTTTTTAATAAATTCGTTATTATATATTTTTTATTTTTGAAACGAATATTTCTCACACGTATAAAATATGCTTAAGAACAGCAAATTTTTTTGTTTTTGCTAAATTTGTTTTTTAATAAAATCCTTTTTTTCAGATTTTTACCAAGTTTTTAATTGTTCGAAAAGTTTTTTTATCTACTTAATTGTATAAAGCTGATTAAAAGCTTTATGTTGAAGCATATTTTTCGACATTTTGAGCTTAACACTTTTGATGAAAGCTTTTATATTAGCATTGCAACTGTTCAGATTTAAGCAAATAGCTTAAAAGTTTTCAAGATTTTAACTTAACACAGAAAACGTATAGCTGAGTTTAAGATTAAAATGTTATTTTTTTTTTGATTTTATTTGTGAATTTTTTCAACAAAAAGCTTAGTTTTGTTAAATGATGAACTAAGTTCAGTAAAAACTAACTTTCTAACCAAAATTTTCAGTAAAGTTTTTATAAAGCTTCAAAAATAAATTTTCGCCATTTTGGCTTTTCAGAAAAACGACTCGGCTATGGGATAAACTAGAGATTTTATGTGATTAAAGATTTCATAAGAAGACTTCGAATATTTAAATATTTGAAACATTTATGTATGGTCATTGTGACGGGTGTTACATTTGCACGTTTTTAAACGTTCATACGTTAGCAAATATGAAATAATTTAAAGTTTTTGCAGTCATCATAAATGTCTTTTATGTGAAAGAAAACTTTTAAAATCATGGTCAATGTCAGTATAGTTTTTCATTAAAGTACCTGTGACAGGTGTTTCGAATACTCATTGCGTAGATAGGTATTAGGTTATTATGGTGTGTATGATACAGCGAACAACAAACTTCGGACATAATGTTTAATAGAAATAAAAGAGTTTAATACAATATGTTAAAATTTACCTTGGTTACGACTATCGAGGAATTGTTATGCTTTTAAAAATTTTATACTTTTCATAAAGCTTGTTTCAAGCTGTATTCAGCTTGAAGGGCTTAACTGTAAAAGCTTTAATATTTCCTTTACTATTAAAGCTTAAATAGTTCGAGTTCTTTTTCATTGAAGTTGCTTTACAATTTTTCACAAAATGCTGATGAAAGCTTTGTGTGACGAAATAATTTTCTAAAAAGTTATATGTTCAAAGTTGGTATTTGAAAAAAAAAAATATATAGTATATATTTTAAACTAGGTCATGCAGAGAATTTAATTTTTGTTGCTTCCTTCTACACGTTATTAGTTCAACTGTAACGTTAATTCAATGACGCCTACATAGAGAGCAAAAAAAAAAAAAAAAAAAGGCAACAACAAAGTTGTGGCATGTGGTGCACATAGACGATGTGGGTAACGTCAGTGAAGTTGCTTTAAACATGTCGTTAGTTTGACAGACGTTATGCAGGCTCGAAGTTAACTTCATCAATTTGTGTAACGCGTTTTGTATTTTGAAAGCAACAAAAACAAAATACATTAAAAACAAAAAAAAAAAAAATAAATAAATACCAACGGAAAAATACAAAATCAATGAATTAGAACAGTGAGCTCTGTGGGGCTGGCAACAGGATAACAGCAGCAACAGTAGCAGCCGCTACAAGAAATACAGCCATTTTGGCCACAAAATGCTCTACAGCTGTTGCAAAAATAACAACCAAAACATTGTATTTATAAGCTTTTTATATTTTTTGTTTTTATTTTGTTGGTAATCCTCACATACACACACACACATATACGCATCAATAGACATACACACGCACTCGCACGTGTATATAATATACAATGCTACTCGCATAAAAACAGTCATGTTGGCTGATGGAAACGGATAAAGCTTTTTCGTGAATTTCCGGCACGTCTCTGCGTGCCAACAACAATTTTCAATCAGTATCTACAACAACACTGCTCTACAACATGTATGCATGTATTCAGCTGAGTGTCAAAGTGAGGAATTTGATAAATGTGAGTGTATGTTTAAGTGCGTATGTATTAGTGTGTATTTGTTTTACATATAATTGTGGGTATGTATGTGTATGTTTGTGTGTGTGTGTGTGTGTGTGTTTGTACTTTTGACTGTCTTATTGCCAAAATAAATAAACTTCTTGGGGCGAAAACTTTGCACAAAATAACCAAAAGAAACAAAAAAAAAAATTTAAAAATAACAGCAAAACATTTACGAATGTGTTGTTTTTATTTTTTTTTGGCTTGTTTTTGTTTTTGCTTCTAGTCTTTTTTCGAGCTCTTTATTTAGGTTATATTTTGTTTTTATTTTTTGTTTGTGATTTTTGCGTTTTATTTCTTGTGAGTCCTGCTAAGTTTGTTTGTATATTCTAAGTATTCACAGCGGTTTGTTTGGCTATTTAAACCAAGTTTATCGTTTGTTTATTTTATATGTTTTGTTTGTTTTTTCTTTTACGAGAAAAAATTTTAATAGCATCATTTTGTGGCACTTCGACTGTAGTGTTGTTTTGGCATATTAATTGATCAATTTATTTGCAGTTAATTATGTATCAGGATGATGAATTGAACATTGACATTTATTCAGATCACGATTTAGGCTTAAATATCATAAAACCACAATTACAGAAGCTTGACTATGTGAATAGCCAAGCTGCATTAGCAATAGCCAAAGCTTGATGTGATTAAAGCGTTGGGGGTAGTCAGATACATAAAAAATTTAGAACTTTCATTAATATTTTTTTGCTAGTTAATTATTTTATTTTATAAAAAATAAAATTTATAACATAATTCATTACAAAAATTTAGTAAAAACTTGACTTAACAAAAATTTGAAAAAAATAAAAAAAATCGAAAATACAGTTCCAACAGAAGTTTCTTGCGGTGACCATCACAAATTCTTGGAAATTCATCTAAAATCAATCAGGAAAAAAACAGTTTTAAATTAAAAATAATCTAGCGCCTGATAAAAGCTTTTTTTTTTAAATAAAAAAAACAAAATGGTGGTCTCAGGAAATTTTTCTCCCGATTATCGTAAAAAAACCAACAGTTAATTGCTAACAAACAAATCGAAATTTAAACAAAAAAACCTTCGATCAATTTGTAATGTTTTCCAAAAGCTGTGTAAATTTCGTTGAAATATACTGAGCGGTTACAGTGGTCACAAGTTCAAAAAAACATAGTTTTGAGAAAAACGCAGTGGTTAGTATTTGTTGGATTCACTATGGTTAGTATATGTTGGATTCACTTCAAATTTTCAGAAAATATTTAAAAAATATTATACTTTCAGCAAATGAAAAGAAAACAAACAATTTTTTGTAAATTCTGACTACCTCTAACCCCTTAATGCAATGGTTAAAAAAAAAAAATAAAAAAAAAACAAATTAACCATTTCAGCCCTTGAAAGGACTTTGACCTAGCTTTTTATGATCAATTGTGTTGTGTGTGTTATTAAATGTTTGCACTCAATTGACCCAGAACTGGACCTACATGTCTTATGCCGACTCTGAACGGTTAAAGTTCATGTTGTCAAGAAGATTTATATGGCGTTATTTACTCTCTGAGGTTTGCCATTGTCTGTTGAGAGGTGGTGACCCTAAAAAAAATTTTTTTTTTATTGAAAAAACTTTTCGCCGCGACGGGGAATCGAACTCGGGCTCCGAGCATGCTAAGCTATACACTTAACCTGCATGGTTACCCACTAATGCGATGGTTATGTGGTTCTAAAACATACAATACGAAGGCCTCTTAACTTTTAAATGAGCTTTAAAGAGTGCAGAGAGAGTTGAAACATGCTTCGTTATGTTATGATTATGGTTGTGCTTATGGTTATTGTTATGTTTATGTTTATGTTTATGTTTATGTTTATGTTTATGTTTATGTTTATGTTTATGTTTATGTTTATGTTTATGTTTATGTTTATGTTTATGTTTATGTTTATGTTTATGTTTATGTTTATGTTTATGTTTATGTTTATGTTTATGTTTATGTTTATGTTTATGTTTATGTTTATGTTTATGTTTATGTTTATGTTTATGTTTATGTTTATGTTTATGGTTATGGTTATGGTTATGGTTATGGTTATGGTTATGGTTATGGTTATGGTTATGGTTATGGTTATGGTTATGGTTATGGTTATGGTTATGGTTATGGTTATGGTTATGGTTATGGTTATGGTTATGGTTATGGTTATGGTTATGGTTATGGTTATGGTTATGGTTATGGTTATGGTTATGGTTATGGTTATGGTTATGGTTATGGTTATGGTTATGGTTATGGTTATGGTTATGGTTATGGTTATGGTTATGGTTATGGTTATGGTTATGGTTATGGTTATGGTTATGGTTATGGTTATGGTTATGGTTATGATTATGGTTATGGTTATGGTTATGGTTATGGTTATGGTTATGGTTATGGTTATGGTTATGGTTATGGTTATGGTTATGGTTATGGTTATGGTTATGGTTATGGTTATGGTTATGGTTATGGTTATGGTTATGGTTATGGTTATGGTTATGGTTATGGTAATGGTTATGGTTATGGTTATGGTTATGGTTATGGTTATGGTTATGGTTATGGTTATGGTTATGGTTATGGTTATGGTTATGGTTATGGTTATGGTTATGGTTATGGTTATGGTTATGGTTATGGTTATGGTTATGGTTATGGTTATGGTTATGGTTATGGTTATGGTTATGGTTATGGTTATGGTTATGGTTATGGTTATGGTTATGGTTATGGTTATGGTTATGGTTATGGTTATGGTTATGGTTATGGTTATGGTTATGGTTATGGTTATGGTTATGGTTATGGTTATGGTTATGGTTATGGTTATGGTTATGGTTATGGTTATGGTTATGGTTATGGTTATGGTTATGGTTATGGTTATGGTTATGGTTATGGTTATGGTTATGGTTATGTCAGTGGCAACATTACTTTGCAGTACATATCTTCAGAGTAATCTTATCTTTTGTTAAGACTTGTCTTCAATACGTAGAAAAGGGATATGTCGGCCATATTGCTCAGGTATCTCTATTCCTTTTCCTTAGTGAGTGAGTGCAAAGCTGATGATATCTATTGTTTCACCGAAAACTTTTGGTTTCATTAGTTATAATACAAGACTTAAATCTAGTAAATTATTAATTTTCTGTTTGTAATTAACAACCTCTTAACTTTTATTTCTTCTCATTTAAGAGCTTTCAAGAATAAGCCAGCAAAGGTATCAGTTACTTTAGCAAATTAGCTTTTTATGGCCATCAATTTTGGAGCAAAATTGTAGGCAGCAATTAAGATAATTTACGCTGTTTTCGAAATTGTAATTAAATTCATTTAAGCATAAAAAGCACCTGTTACAATTTTAACACGTCTATAACAAGGCTCCCATACATCATTTATATAGACCTTAACACAATATATATGTAGTAGTACATCTAGATGTGATACCACAACAAAGTGTGCCTTTGTTTGTAGCGTACATTTCAACCCAGCAAGATTGTTAAGCATTCTACAAAAGTCATTACAAGCTGAGTGTTCTTCAAAAAGGACATGCTTGAGTTCGACATAAACAGCTGTTGAACTGAATGAGAAAGAATATTTCGATGAAATATTTAGCAAATTGACAAAATTGCAATTCAAATTTTCTGTCCGATAAAAAATTTATTCAAAATAATATCTTATAAATGTTTAAAATTTTCTTTCTGAATGTTGTTAACTCAAAACTACTCAAACAGTATACAAATTGAATTATAGAATATATGTAAAAATTATTCTATAGTTCACAAAAGTTGAAGTCAATGAAAATGTTCACAATAATTTTTTTTCGATAATATTTCAACTGGGTCATTTATTCTACTTAAAGATGATTGTATGTGTCTAGCTACTGTTGGTTACTGTCGATTGATTATATCAAGTCATTGATTTTAATTTAATTAGTTTTGCTTGTTTCTAGACAAAGCCATGAAGCAGACAGGAAGTAATCTACTGTGGATGAAAGGGGAAAGTAAGCTTTACTGTGTGTTCGTTCTACTGTTAATAATAATAAAGCTATTAACAATAATCTAAGTAAGAAAGATAATGAATGGCTTAATGTTATTATTATTTCTTCATTTAACGATAACCTTCTTAAATACTGTCTTATTTTGGATGGAGCAATTGTTTATTTATTAGCTCAATTAGAGCTCTTGAGGTTATGATGTAAAAATAATTTATATGTTTCTGTTTATAAGGTTCATAAAAGAATATTTACAAGATGTTACAATAAAAACAGATATTTAAGAAGAATTATTTTTTTCAAATCTCTTTGAGTTATATTTCTCTTAAGAGCTTTAAATATTGTCATTTTGTCTACTTGAGATTGAACAAACAGAAATAATAATATAGTTAACAATATATAATACATATATAATTGTATTAAATTTTATTATCTCTCTTAGTGCGGCTCATTTATAATAAGCTTCATAACATAAAAAGCTTATTAAAAGCTTACAAAATTGTTTTTTACTCAATCGCTTACTAACCGTTGGAGTCAAGCTAAGTAACTCTAAAATAAAACAAGTAAAGAAAGTCTAAAGTCGGTCTAGGCCGACTATGAAATACCCTAAACCCACTTTTCAAAAACAAAAAATTTTTATTGTAAATGGGCGTCTCCAAGGGCGGATGAAGCCTATATTTAATATGCATTTAAATGTTGATGAAAAATTTACACATACCAATTTTTATTCCTGTAGCTCACAGTTAATGCCTTTATTGTGCTTTCGCTATGGGAGATGGGCGGATTCATGGACGGATTACTTCCAATTTTTGAACACACCTTAGTTTTGGTATAAAATCCATACATACCAAATATAATTTCTCTATGACAAACATAACCTTATTTATTGAGTTTAAAACTTTTTGGGTTGTATGAGAGGTAGGCGTGTCCGTAAGCGGATTACGTCCGTTTTTCAAAAACTTTTTTGTCTTGTTATAAAAAACATACGTGCTAAATTATAGCTCTGTAGGTTAAACAGAGGCTTATTTATTGCGTTTTCAATTTTTGGGTTGTATGGGAGGTGGGCGTGTCCGGGAGCGGATGACGTACATTTTTCGAAAACATCTTTGTGTTTGTATAAAACACATACATACCAAATTTTATTGTTGTAGGCTAATTATGAGCTGAGTTATGCAGTTTTCAATTTTCGCGTTGTACGGGAGGTAGGCGTGTCCGTGGGCGGATGATGTCCACTTTTCAAAACTATCTTTGGTTTGTTACAAAAAACATATGTGTCAAATTTTAGCTCTGTAGGTTAAACAGAGGCTTATTTATGGCGTTTTCAATTTTTGGGTTGTATGGGAGGTGGGCGTGTCCGTAAGCGGATGACGTCCATTTTTCAAAGACATCTTTGTGTTGGTATAAAACACATACATACCAAATTTAATTGTTGTATGCTAATTATGAGCTGAGTTATGCAGTTTTCAATTTTCGCGTTGTACGGGAGGTAGGCGTGTCCGTGGGCGGATTCCAAAAATATTCAATAGTGCAGATCCTTGGGTCCATGTGCCCATGTGTACCAAGTTTCATCCAATTATCTCAGCTCCTACTTCTTATCCTGTGTATACGGACGACACACAGACGGACAGACGGACGGACGGACGGACGGACGGACGGACGGACGGACGGACGGACGGACGGACGGACGGACGGACGGACGGACGGACGGACGGACGGACGGACGGACGGACAGACGGACGGACGGACATGGATAGCTCGACTCACGTGGTGACGCTGATCAAGAATATATATACTTTTCTATACCGGACTCGCTTCGTTCTATGCGTTACAAACGTTTGCACAAAGTTAATATACCCTGACCTTTCAGGTTTAGGGTATAAAAATTGAATTTCATTTAAAATGCTCGCTACATGCGACATAAAAATGAAACCCGACGAACGTTGCTCGCCAACTGTCTTTTTATATATATTTGATTATGAATGTCCTGGCGGACCAGCACTTAAACCAGCACTCGCCGCAATTAGACGTACCCAGACACTGTCATATACCCGAATGTGCTAGCATTTAATCAAGATTTTCAACAAAACTCTAATCAACGGTTTCATTCAAAGACCGGTCGCCATAGAAAAACGGGCAAGGATTTAGCTTTTATGAACAGAACGCTGAAAAACCATAAAGTTCATTAAGTGTAGCAATGAAGCAATGAAGCAATGAAATGAAAATGCGTTGAAATTGTATCACTGTTTTGCCCAAAGCGATGCAAACATGTCCGGATGAAGTAGAGCAGAAAATCTCAAGAACACCCACAGGGAACAATGCTGCGACCGAGCCGCAATCAAACAACAGAACACATACAAAGCTTTGTGCTTTTGCCATGAATGTGCTGAATGATAAAACAGTTTTGTACAATTCATTGAGCAACAGCTTTTGAGCAAAGGACCAGTTCGCTCTCTCTATAGGACATGGTATGAGTAACAGCGTGAATTGCATAAAATTGCTTTTGTGCTGCATAGAAACTGTTGTGCGCAAGAAATTTCTAATGAAAATATCAAGCTTTAATGCTTGTTTGATGTTAGTGTTGCATACATTTAAATAATAATACATGTACTAATGTATTCAAATACCTATGTATATGAAGTTATTAAATAGCAATAATTATAACTAAGTTAGGCAAGATTTTTTCAAGATTTCAAGATAATGTTGGAATTATTTGAAAAAATTATAAATATATTTCTAAAGCTCTTAAGCATTATCTATAAATAACGATTTTCTTAAATATTAGTTCTTCTAAATGTAAAGATTTTAACGAAATTGTGCCAAGCATTTACATAAAATGCCCAAAATTAAACATCAAAGCTTGAAAGCTTAGACGAAATTCATAGCTTAGCTACCGAGTGGAATTAAAAAAGTCCCCATGGAGGTTTCTTAATTATTAAGATTACTTTAAATACATAGAAATTTGTATATTTTTTTGCAAAAAAAAATCTTATTTATATAATAAGCAGCGCTTTTATTTCATCTAGGCAATTTTTATCTCATGATATTTTATCTTGATATTTTGTTTGTAATTTTGCAACTAATTTATGTTTTTTTTTTTTTGTTTTGCTAATTTTCTATAACATTAACATGCCTTTAAAGTCACTTAAGAATTGTCAAAAAGCTTAAATGATGAATATATCAAGTCATGATAAATTATATTCAATGTTTAATGATGTGAAAAACTTAATACAAAATGTTTCAAAAATGCTTTCAATTTGAGAATTGAGGACAACAGAATAAAGCTGGCATGAGTATGCTTAAAATTTCAGTTGAATGGAATTTAGAAATTTAGCAGTTGCAAGTCAGCAGTAGAGGCTAAAATATGTAAATGTTCTAAAATAATTAGCTTCTGTAGATAGTGATGAATAAAAGTTGCAAATGATGATGAAGTTATTGGAAGATTAATGCTTTATGTAAATGCTTGCAGTGTGGGTAGAAATTAGTAATAATAAGTTATGTTGTGCATTATGTCATGTTCTAATGTATAAACATTGCCTGCAGTAAGCTTTGAGCAACATTTAATTATATTGGTCGGCAATTTTTTACCATTTATTAAGGGGAAATAGAATAAGTTTTGTTACTGTTTTCTTATGAAGAAAGAATAATGCTTTATAAAAAAAGTACAGTTTCAATAGTACACAGAGAAAAACACATTATTTAAAATTAAACAAAAAATTTCAAAATAGAAATTTAACGCATTTGCGTTTCTACAAAACAAAATTTAAAACAAAAGTGCTTATATTTCAACTATACACTCCTTTCCTTTTGTTTTTATCTCATTATTTCTTTAAAACTTTCTTTGACACTTTTTGAATTTTTCGAATTGGTTTGAAAAATATCGAACATAAAATAAAAAGTTATTTATTTGTTCAATATTGAAAATATTTAAAATGCAAACTTTATCGAATGGAGTTAAGATTTGATATTCGTAGGGTCACAAGGGTAGCTGATTACGAATCTGCCAAAAATAATGCTTTAAAATATTTGTTTTAAATATTAAAATTTTTGTTTCAAATTTGTTTTTTTATTAAAAAAACATTATTTAAAAAAACAAAAACTTTTAATTTAAATTTAACTTTAAAAACCTTTGTGTTCAACTTTAATGAAATTGTTAAAAGCTATATTCCGAAAACAAATTCCTTTGATTAGAACACAATTTCATTTCATTTTAACACATATTTCTCTCAGTGTATCGTTAATTTCGTTTAACTTGTAACCTTTGTTTCTTTGGTCTGATTGTTTTGTCCATTTTGCACGTATATTTTATTGATCTGCCGAAAATTAACAAATAAATTAATAACACTCAATTATGGACTTCTTATCGAGACCAAAACAAGGAAAACGTTAAAATTAAGCGTACTAAAATGAGCAAGCAAAAAGAAACAAGCAAAATGTAGAATTTTTTCGATAATTTCGTTAAGTTTGACAGGTTGAGTTCATTGACATGTATATACAAGACAATAGTACATACATAAAACAATAAAAAAAAATTTTTTTCTGATCGGTCACCAACTCTCTGCAGACGATGGCAAACCTCAGAGAGTAAAAAATGCCATGTAAAGCTTCTTGAGAGCATGAACTTAAGCCGTTCGGAGTCAGCATATTGTCAATTGTGTGCAAACATTTCATAACACACACAACACAATTGATCATAAGAAGCTCGGTCAAAGTCTTTCAAGGGCTGAAATGTCCAATTTGTTTTTTGTTTTTACAAACAAGAACCCAATGAAAAAGCCTATGAATCAGTTCGTATAAAACAAAAACAATACAAGCACAAACAAAGACACAAATTCGAATTTCATAACACGAAACAAAGAAAGCAGCAGGCACAGCATAAGCAGCTGATGATTGATTTTCTTATAAAAACACATGCATTTTTCTGCTTATATTTTACAATTTTGTGACTTTAATATAATATTCATTCAGCGCAGAATATGTCTGATATTTTAGTATATATTTTATTTTTGAACGATAAGTATTAAAGGCTGTAGGTATACCCTAAAGTATTCGTCAAAAAAGTTGCATCGCCTTGATAAAATCTGTTAAAACGAACCCATAAAAACTATGAAAAAAAAATTATGGGAAAAGAACTGATTCATGGCTTGTGGCATATTCTGGTACTTTTTCCTTATGCTTAATTCAATTTAATTATTTTTCGACAGTAGCGATCACCAGTTATCGTTTCACAAGCTTGTATCACTACACTAGACCGTATAAACAAAAAACAAGTTCAGTGAAATGAGAGTTTAGATCTAGAAAATAAAAAAAATAATTTTATTTTACAGTGTACTCGCTAGATTTTTAAAAAAATTGGCACACACTTGACCGGATTAAAAAAAGTTGAAAAAAGTGTGTGATATAAAAGTTTAGGTCGAGAAAATTAAAACAATTTTTTTTGTTTTTTTAAAGCGTACTCCTTGTTAGCAAACATTTTTTTAAACCCTAGTCGCAAAACTTTATTTGGAACCATAACAAAAAGTATGCACTTGTAAGAATTATAACAAAATCTTACGGCCTGTTTGTTGATAGAGTTATAAATCTGCTTATAACACGTTATATCTAAAACCAGCTTTAAAATAAAACATCTTTATAACACGTTATACATTTTTTCAATTTGTTCATTCCATTTTTTTCTGTCAATTTGTAACGCGTTAGAAGCTGGTGAAATACTTCTATAACGTGGTGAAAAAGTCAAAGCATCAAATATGTATACTTTTTGTAGCGTTTTGATAGAACTGACGTTTGATTCATAACCAGGCTATAAAACTCGTTACAAATTTAAAACACATTTTATGGCGTTTTAGTACAACTGAATTTTCATTTATAACGAGATTTAAAGTTCGTTTCAATTTGATATATAACGAGTTATAGATGGCGAACAAACCGATTTAGTCACAAAAACAGTGACAGAACATGTTTTATACATATATAACTCCGTGAAGAAACCGGCCGTAAGAGTAAAAAATAAGACAAAAAACTTGCGTGTAGCAACGTACACGTGGCAGAAGTGAAGCTTCTTTAACAGCAAGAAAGAAGAGAGATTTTAGTGTGAAATAGAGAGAGAAAGTATCTGAAAAGAAATTCATCCAGGGACCGTACCGGCTATGGTTTTTGTCGAAAGTGTCACATATTAACTTTTTTCTCTTAATTTTTATTTTTTTCGACAAAAATAACAGTTTTTTGTGCCTTATAGTTTTTTTGGGCAAAAATAACAGTTATTTTCTGCCGTTTTTTTTTCGGTCAAAAATATCAGGCAATTTATATTTGTTCAAGTAATTTTACCGATAAAAAAAATTTTGATATTATTATTTTCATCTCATCGGTGAGACATTTTACACATGGTGTCAACAGTTCAATCTGTCAAGCGGCCTTTGAGAAAACACAAATTGCTTGATATTTTTGACCGAAAAAATTAAAGTCACAAAATAACTGCTATTTTTGACCGATAAAATAAAAGTCAAAAGTAACCTTTATTTTTCCTCGAAATATACTAGCCAAGAAATTAACTTTTAAAGAATCAGTTTCAAATTTAAAAGCGACTTAATATTCGTGAGGCTGTGGACATTTGTAACATAATGGTATATTTGAAAAAATATTTCGACAATTTTTTTCATTTGAAAATTTAAAATAACAGTTATTTTCGGTACTTGTTTTAGTTCAGTTGGTGCTTTAGTTGCTTTCGAATGTCTTCTCAACATTGTTACTTTTTGAATGCTGGATTGCATTTGCATAGTACTCGTTGAAGGAGCCTCCGAAAGCAGAGGCAAATCTTGTACATTATTACCTCCTGCTTCCTGATCATAATAATTGCTATGTTGATAGAGGGCCTCATAAAGCAGCGAACGTTGATTGTTGAGTGTATCAACTTGGTTGGCTTTAAAATTTTGTTGAGATGATGGCTGAGTTCCAAAATACATTTTTACAAAACATCAGTGTATTTTCTGGGGATTGGTTCTTTGAAGATTCACCAAAATACACTGATGTTTCGTAAAAATGCATTTTGAAACTTAGCCGTTGTTGCAATCACCTTACCTTCATCATTAGTTGCAGACCCAGCTGCGGCTGTATTCTTAAGAGCTATAATTCGCTCTCTATATTCACGAACGCGTTCTACTCCTGTTTTAGTTTTTTTTTTTTTTTTTCCGTGCATACTTGTAGGATGAAAATTAATGTTACGGTTATGTTAATAATGTAATGTTAATGTTAATGTAATGTTAATGTTAATTATGTTATTTTCAGTATGTTACGCGTTCAGTTTAATTACATTTTGTTTGGTTGTTTATCATGTGCCTACGTGGCGTAAAGGAATAGATTCCGGCTCTTAAGCAATGATGTTCAGGGTTCAATTCTCGGCAACAGCAATATTTTTTTTTAATTTTTAAAAAAACGAAAACGTTAGCCTGGCGTCACGAATAAGAGACCTTGAAATTTCACTCGCCGCCAAAGAAGTTTCACTTCAAAAAACCTATTCGATATTTACACATCACTTATTGAATCAAAAAAAAAAAAAATGTGTGCATACTTCTTGGCTGAATAGTTGCTTAGATAACATTAGTCAAAAAGCGTTAAGAGCACAACAGTAGCTAGCATTAATTACAGTTTGAGCGATTTTAGGTGCGAAGCTAGACGTTTGGCTTTTATGTATAAATATGACGAACAAAAATATAAAAATAATTCTTCAATTCAAAATACAAAAAGAAGAAACTATAGGTTATTATGTTAAAATATTAATGAATATTAATTAGTTTTATTAATAAACATAATATCTTGAAGCGTCGGCTTGCATTACAAACACTGCAGCTCAATAAAGTCGCTTCCATCTGCAAATATAAAGCAACACCAGCTTCAGCCAGTGATGCTATAAGAGATTTTTCAAGTGTACCTTTATTAATGAGAAAAACGTGCCTTTTTAACCAAAAGCGTACTTTTTTGAAAATTATTAGTAAAATGCTAAATAAGCGCCATATCAGCTTAAAAGTTTTAATTTCATGTTTTTTTAATTAAGTATAACGGCTAGTTTATTTCTAAGGTTTGTTGTAATGAGCTTTAATTAAGAGCAAACGCGCCATAGTCTTGAGAAAATAATGGACTCTTGTAAATATGAAATGGAATATTAGCAAATCCAAAAGTGTACCTTTTAAAAAAAAGGCGTACTTTCGTATTGACGAAACTCAAAGTGTACCCCAAAAGGTACAATTTTACCCCTCGTAGCATCACTGGCTTCCGCGCACACTATAAACACCACTTAAACCGTCTGTGTGACAAATAAAACGTTGACAAAAGAAATTAAATTTTTCTTTTAACCTACCAGAAGCTGCATGAAGTTCTTACATATTTCAGAATGTGATGTAAAAAGTAAATGTTTTTTTTTTTATATTTGTCACTTAAAATATATAAATGTATACTAACATACAATTAAATATACAAAACATACACACTCAACTGCACGCACGATCAGCCAACACGCACAAAAAACACTTAACTCAGCATTTTTTATGCTGCAGTTGCTAGCTACCTGTAGAAATTTTTATAATAAAAAACAAAAAAAAAAAAAAACAACAAGGCGAAAAGAACACGTTACTAAAAAAGGCACTTAAAAGCTTCAACAAGCTGTTTCATAACAATTTGCAGCTGTGTACGTTGTTATTGCGTCTAAGAATGCGTTAGCTGGATGACAGAGTTAAAGCAGAGACATGAGTCTAGCTTGTTGCCTGCTTTTATGTCTGTCTGATTGTCAGCGTCTGATTGGTTGTCTTACTACGTGAATGCGGCAAGCAACAAAAATAAAAAAAAAAAACTTACAAAATTTACTGGTGACGAATTGCCAGCAACTTATTTTCGTCTCCATTTATTTTTTTAACATTCTTTTTATCAACTTGTTGCCTTTGCAACATATTGCTGACAATTTATTTTTCCTTTTGCTGATGGGTTATTTTTTTCTTTTTGCTGTTTTCTTAAGCATACATTTGCATTTTCAACCCTTTTTCGTTCTGGTGAAAACAAAATACGTGACTCATTCGCCTTAAAGTATGCAGCAAAAATTCCAATTTCATTAAGTAGCTGTTGAAAAATTAATTAATTAACAATAAGCTGGGTGCTTCATTAGTTATATATAAATTTTACAGCTACTTATAATATATGGTAGTAATAAACGTAGTTACTTCAACAATTTACTTCAGTAATAAACAACATTTAATAAATGCTTACTTTTTAATTCAAGCTGCAATTTGCTTCTTTTAAACTTTATATGTAAAACCCTAACTTACTTACTTACTTACTTAGATGGCGCTTACAACAGTTGGTCGGTTTTGGCCTGGTCTAAGAATTTGCGCCAGCCTCTTTTATCGTGCGCTTGCTGGCGCCAGTTGGAAACTCCAAGCGTCGTCACGTTATCCAATGCCTGGTCTTTCCAACGGAGATGCGGTCTTCCTCGTCTGCGTTGGCCACCGCTGGGTACCGAATCCAATATTTTTTTCGCTGGAGCTTCGTCGTTCATTCTCTCGACATGACCTAGCCAGCGAAGCCGCTCTATTTTAATACGCTTGACTATATCGATGTCGGCATATAGCTCATACAACTCGTGGTTTCATCGTATTCGGCACTCGCCATTGACGCAGATTAGACCATAGATCTTGCAAAGGATTTTTCTCTCGAACGCTCCCAAAGTCCTTTCATCAGAGCTGCTCAACGTCCAGGTTTGTGATGTGTATAGTAAGACGGGCATGATTATTGACTTATAGAGCGTCAGTTTTGTTCGTCGAGAGAGAGCTCTTCTTCTCAATTACCTACTGAGCCCAAAGTAACACCTGTTGGCAAGAGTTATCCTTCGTTTAATCTCAATACTGATATCATTGGAGGAGTTAATACTGCATCCCAGGTAAACAAAGTCCTTCACTACCTCAAAGGAGGTGTTGTCAACAGTAACGTGGTTTCCAAGACGCTGGGACTGTTTGTTTGTTGACACGAGATACTTCGTTTTATCTGCGTTCACTGCAAGACCCATTCGACTCGACTCTTTTTCTAGCCTGGCCAATGATGTCAATATCATCAGCATACGCCAGCAGAATAACGCTCTTATAGAAAATTGTGCCGCTGCGTCTCAGGTCAGCAGCTCGGATGATCTTCTCCATTACTATAATAAAGAAATCGCACGATAAGGAATCACCTTGTCTGAAACATCGCTTGGTATCGAATGGAAGGGAGAGGTCCTTCCCGATTTTCACTGCGCTGCTGGTGTTGTACAGTGTCATCCTGCAAAGACGTATTAGCTTCGCAGGAATACCAAATTCAGACATGATGGAGTATAGGTGACTCCTTACTGGACTGTCGAAGGCGGCTTTGAAATCGACAAAGATATGGTGCGTGTCGATTTGTTTTTCGAGGGTCTTTTCCAAGATTTGTCGGATCGTGAAGATCTGGTCAATGGTGGACTTTCCAGGTCTGAAGCCAGACTGATAAGATCCAATCAGTTGGTTGACGATGGGCTTCAGTCTTTCACACAATACGCTCGACAGGACCTTATATGCGATATTTAGAAGGCTAATCCCACGGTAGTTGGCGCAAATGGTGGGATCGCCTTTCTTGTGGATTGGGCAGAGCACACTGAGGTTCCAATCATCTGGAATGCATTCTTCCGACCATATTCTGCATAGAAGTCTGTGAATGCATTTAAACAGAGCTTCGCCACCGGTCTTAAACAGCTCAGCCTGTAGACCAACGGCTCGAGCGGCTTTGTTGTTTTTAAGCCGAGCTATAGCTGTTAAGACCTCGTTATAGTCGGGCAGCGGAACTTCAACGCTGTCATCCATAATTGGGGTTTCCGGGATATCATCTCCACTGGCGGGATTGTTGTCAGCGTCGCCATTTAAAAGACTAGAGAAGTGTTTCCTCCATAGCATCAGTGTACTCTGGATATCTGTCACTAGATTCCCATTCTCATCCTTGCAGGAAGAGGCTCCGGTCTTAAAACCATCGGCCAGGCGTCTTATTTTTTCGAAAAATTTTCGAGTCTCATTTCTGTCGCCATGCATCTCAATTTTCTCGCACTCACGCATTTCCGCCTCTCGTTTCTTTCGCCTGAAAATGCGTCTCTCTTCCCTCCTCTTCTCTCGGTATCGCTCCATAACAGCACGCGTTACAACCGACTGCAGGGTGGCTTTGTAGACGATGTCCTTCTCTGCAGTGGCGTCGCGACACTCCTGGTCGTGCCACTGGTTTCGGCGAGGGCGGTGGTAGCCTATCACCTCTTTGGCAGCCGTACGCATAGAGTGGGATATGTGCGTCCACTGTCCGCATATATCGTCGATCGGAGGAGTGCTTTCTTGAAGCAGGAGTGAGAGTCGAGTAGGTAAGGCTTCGGCCGTCCGTTTTGACTGCAGCTTGTCGACGTCTAGCTTTCTTTGTGTAGGATTGCGAGCATTCTTAGCTGCGCACAGACGTGTGCGGGTCTTGGCTGCGACAAGATAATGATCCGAGTCTATGTTAGCACCACGGATCGTGCGTACGTCTAGTACACTGGAAGAGTGCCTTCCGTCAATCAAAACGTGATCAATTTAGTTAAAGGTTTTTCGATCAGGGGACAGCTAAGTGGCCTTATGAATATTGAGATGCTTGAATCTAGTACTACTAACGACCATGTTTCGTGCTGCGGCGAAGTCAATCAACCTCATTCCGTTATCGGATGTGTTGGCGTGGAGGCTGAACTTTCCGACTGTTGGACCAAATATGTTTTCTTTACCCACCTTGGCGTTGAAGTCACCAAGCACGATTTTTATGTCATGACGGAGGCAGCGCTCGTATGCGTCTTCAAGGCGCTCGTAAAAACTCTCTTTGGTTTCGTCATCTTTTTCTTTTGTCGGAGCGTGCGCACATATAAGGCTTATGTTAAAAAATTTTGCCTTGAAGCGGATTATGGCAAGTCGTTCGTTCACAGGAGTGAATCGCAGGACATGATGCCGTATTCTCTTGCCAACAACAAATCCGCATCCAAACTCGTGCTTCTCCGCATGGCCGCTGTAGTAGATATCACAGGATGCTTGCCATAAGCAACCCTGTCCCTTCCATCGCATTTCTTGGATTGCAGTGATATCAGAATTATATCTTTCCAAGATATCGATCAGTTGGATAGAGGCACCATCCCAATTTAGGGTTCGGACATTCCAGTTGCATATCCGTAAATCATTATCAGTTTTTCGTTTGCGGTTGTCGTCATCAGATTTGGGGATCATTCTTTTATTTTTTCTTAAAATTTTCATTGAAATGGTTTATTACATGGTGGGCTTCAAACCCAACGCACAACCTTTGCTTGATGGCCAAAGGAAGCCCGCCGCTCAGATTCGCCGCCAAAGTATATCGGTATGATAGTTTTTTGACGTTTCCAGAAGACACCACGCGGAGATTTGAGTCGACTTGAGACGATTTCGACATGGATAATGCTGGCCTCGCCAAGTTGAGGCAGTCAGACACGTTGCCATGTGAAGATCGCCCCCTTATCTCCCCATGTAAAACCCTAATGTATGCTATAAATTTTGAGTACTTAATGAGATGCAGCATAAATTTTTCTCTTATGTTTTAAATGTTTTTGCTTACAAAACAATTTTTGACGAGTCTAAAGCGGTTTTATTTATTGGCAAATAAAGGAATAGATTGGTTTCTTTAACCTTCCTGACTATATTCACGATTCCATTTTTCGGTCTCAGAACAATTTTATATTTTTTTTCCAGGAGGGTAGAATCCTTGATGTATTGAAAAAAATTTTAAAGCTTTTCCATTGATCGATTGCCGGCCATAGAAATGAAGTAACTAAATCAAAAAAAAAACGCACACATTTACATTTTGTTTTCAAGTAATTAACACAAAAGTGATGCGTCGGTCTCACAGACAACGAAAATAGTCAGGAATTTTTGTTTTCGAACTTGAGTTACCTTTTATTGTGCAACTATATACTCGACACTTTAGAAAACCAAAGCAAAATTATAAGGCTGATGTTAGAGTGAACGCTACAAGCGATGCGTTGCTATAAAAAGTTACTCGAAGCTACAAGCCTTTGCCTGTGAAAAAACTTAAAAGGTGTCACTTAAAAGGTGTCAGAATAAAAGCAATAATATAGGCGATATCCCTACAAAAAGACTAGCGGTTACTTAACTAAAATAAAATGGTTTTTCTAAACTGAAATTCCGGTTACTTCTTCATACAAAGCTTCGGTTATGCTAGGATGAGCCTCGGGAAGAAATTAATCGAAACTCGTGTTCGAACTGGCATCTCTTTCTCACAGGTTTTTTTTTAAATCAATTTCCAATACCATCGAAATGTAGCCTTCCCGCTTTCTCTGAATAGGGATAACATTAAAACAGGTTATAGGCAGCCAAATCTCATCAGATAGATCTAACCGAAAACTAAGTTATAGTTAACTGTTAGATAAAACCTAAATATAAGTTTTATCTAACGTACTTCTTTTAAAATAAGAATGCATACAATTATTGGTAAATTAAAACAAATGTTTTAAATTTATAACAACAATTTTTTTTTTTACAGTAAAATGGTGCTAGTATTAGAGCTAGTACTTATACTAATGTTGGTGCTAGTGTTAGTGCTGGTAGTAGTGCTGGTGTTAGCGCTGATGCTGTTACAGCTAAGTGCTGGTGCTAGAGCTAATGCTGGTACTTGTATATTCTTATTGTTTATACTAGTTCTTTCCCGTCAAAAATGACGGGCCCGTTTCCACTTATTCGATTTTAAATTATTCAAATAATAATTTTTAGTTCCAAATACTCATAAAATGCCTCAAAAGTAAAAACGGAAACCATAGTAGGTACGACGAAATATGTTTAAAAATATTTTGTAAAACTGAAACTTCCAAAATGAAAAAAAAAAATATAAAGTTTTTGAAGTTTCAATAAATCACAACACAGAAAATGCCTAAAAATATGCTCTGAAATTTTTCAAAAAAATCAAGCGTTCCGCACTCACATTTTAGGGAATTATGTTATAGTAATATTATAAACTACACTCTAAGAAAAAATGGCGAGATTTCACTACAATAATTGCTGGCAACACTTTAACAGCAATTATTGTAGTAAAATCCCACAGCACGAAAATTCAAATATTTCACGCTAGAAATGCGTGAATTCGCTCTTCCCCAATAATGGCTCTCTCATACAATAATGTCTCTCGCGCTCTTTTGTACATACAAAAAACGCTAGAAATGCGTTAAATCGCTCACAATTGTCTCTCCTTTGCTCTTTTTGATTGTATATGCAGCTAAAGCAGTGTTTTATTTCGCTTTTTATGCGTGAATTGTTGATAGTAATTGTAAAAATATATGCAAAAATATCGAGTTTTGTCGCTGATTGAGCGTGATATTTTCATCATTATTAAGATGAAGTGCAGTTAAAAGTATTTATTTGATGCATTTCCCAGCGTGAAACTCAGCAAAACATAAGCACCCAAATCAAATATTTTAATAAAATAAGAAATTATTTAAAAAAGAAAACACATTCAATTGTAGAGTTAATGAAATACAAATTTTATTTCTATAATTAAATAAATGTTAATATTTAAAAATAATGAATTGAAAATAATGAATATTAAAAGAAACATGAAACAATAAGTAAGCTTAAACATCAGAAGAAAATATAAAATATAAAAATTGAAGAGTTTAAAATTAACATTGAAAATAAACATAGTTTATATTGTTTATTTATTTTGGTGCCCGTGGCATTTGGTGCCCAATCGCATTCTGCTCTATCGTCGCCAGACAATGACAAACCTCCTCGAGTAAAATCTGCCTTTTAAAGCTTCTTGGAGCATGAACATTAGCCGACATCGGAGCCAATATTACACATGTTGGCACAGTTTCCGATCCATCGTGCACACATATTTTTATTTTATTTTATTTTCGGTCAAAATTCTTTCAAGGGCCGAAATGACCCATTAATTTTTATTTATTGGACAAAGGATATTTTCACTGTTATTATGTTCTTTCAATTATTTCTTTGCGCACAAGTTTATAAGGAACATTTAAAAGTATTGTTGTTTTCCGGCACTTATTATTTTTTTTTTTTGAAAATCAAACCAATTAACTCAATAACTTATGCAATTGTACAACTTTTTTAAATAATTTTCAGCAACTTAACTTTTTCCGATTTAATTTAAGTTAATGGAAAATATTTCTAATTAAAACAGACAAGCTTGCACTTAAGCTTTGGTTTAATGTTGTCGCGATCGATGCTTAAAACAAACTAAAGATATCTATTTATCTGTTAAAAATTGCTCTCATTAACCTTACGAAAAACTCGCTGCAAATAGCGTACAATATCGCTTTAGAAGCGTTTAATGAATTGATGAGCGAAAAACCGCTGAAGTAGCGTGAAAAAGAGAGAATATATAGGTTTTTTGGGAAAACACGCTTCATTATTGGCTGAATTGAAATATATCGCTGTGATGCGTGTTACTTTTTTAAAATCGCAAATATATGCGTGAAATTTCACAGCAATTATTGTAGTGATATTACAATCAGTTTTTAGAGTGTAGTTTTTTCCCGTCAAAAATGACGGGCCCGGTTTTAATAAAGGAAAAAACATGAAATATTGATTTTCTTTAAGCCGAATTAGAATTCAATGATGGTCACATATACGATTTTAAATTATGCAAATAACAATTTTTTGTTCCAAAGATTTATAAAAAAAATTAAAGTAAAAATTGAAACCATAGTAGGTACGACGACATAAGTTTAAAAATTTTTTGAAAAACTGAAAATTTCAAAATGAAAAAATATATAAACAAATTTTTGAAGTTTCAATAAATCAAAAAACAAAAAATGCCTAAAAATATGCTCTGAAATTTTTCAAAAAAATCAAGCGTTCCGCACTCACATTTTAGGGAATTATGTTATAGTATAATATTATAAATATTTAATGTTTATTTTAATATTTTCTTATTATAACACAGGGGAACAAAACAGAAATTTTTTAGTGAAGCGTAAGTTTTTGGAGTCAATTAATATACATGGTTTAATGAAGTTTTAATCCTATAATTCACATTGTTTGAATTGACTCTGGTTTTCGCGATAAACCGCTATTTTAAAAATTAAGGAGGTTTCATCACAGATTTTAACATAACTTCAGAACAGTTAGTCTGATTCGGTAAAAGAAAAAATTCAAAAATCCGCAGCTAAATGCCTCTAAGTTTTTATCCAAACTGTTTTTTAATTAGCTGAATAGTTTCGGAAATATTCATTGTTCTTCTGAAAAAACATTTTTTTTATGTAAAATTTAAACTTTTTTGTTATGTCATAGTTCATAAAAAATCGAAAACGTCAAAATCTTTTTTTAAACAAATTTAGAAACCCACATATGTTACAAAGAAAAAAAACCATATTTCGTTTAAATCCTATGGCATGTTATGGTTTAATTCACATTTAATGATGTTATCTCATTTCGATATAAGACTTTTAAAAAAATGTGCCTTTATTTTATTATTTTTTATTTTTATTTATTTATTTATTTATTTTTTTTTAATTGAAAAAATCCCACACGTTTCGTTCGGCTATTCATTTCTTGCAGGGATGTAGCTACTTTGAAAGCTTCAAGCATTCAAAAGATATTTGAATGATTCAGCATTTTTAGTAAGAAAACAAGTTAAGAAAGTCTAAAGTCGGTCTGGCCCGACGATGAAATACCCTAAACCTACTTTTTCAAAAAACAATAATACAATAATATTATTGAAAATGGGCGTGTCCGTGGGCGGATGAAGCGCATATTTTATTTGCATTTCAATTTTGATGAACAATTTATATATACCAAGTTTTATTCCTGTAGCTCACATGGTAATGCCTTAATAAGCTTTTCTTTATTGTGCGTTGTATGGGATGTGGGCGTGTTTGTGAACGGATTACGCCCAATTTTCGAACACATCGTAGTTTTGGTATGAAACACATACATACCATATGTTATCTCTGTAGATTAAAAATAAGCTTATTTATTGATTTTTAAATTTTTGGGTTGCATGGGAGGTAGGCGTGGCCGTGGATAGACACCCATTTTTTTAAGACTAAGTTTTCTAAGACTTTTTTTTATATAAAGTACATACGTGCCTAATTTAATTGTTGTAGTCTATTTACGAGCTTATTTATGCAGTTTTTAATTTTTGTGTTGTATGGGAGGTAGGCATGACCGTGGGCGGATTTCAAAAATATTCAATAGTGCAGATCCTTGAATCTATGTGACCATGTGTGCCGAGTTTCATTCAATTATTTCAACTCCTTCTACTTGTCCTGTTTTTACGGACAACACACAGACGGACGGACAGACGGACGGACGGACAGACGGACATGGAAAGCTCGACTCACGAAGTGATCCTGATCAATATATATACTTTTCTATACCGGACTCCCTTCGTTCTATGCATTACAAACGTTTGCACAAAGTTAATATACCCTGACCTTTCAGGTTGAGGGTTTAAAAACGCATTCACTCTGACAGACATAGAATAGCGTTCCTTATAGCATCTAATAGCAAAGCTTCAAGTATCGTTTCGCTTGTAGCGCTCGCTCTGACATCAGCCTAAGTGTTTTTCTATACAAAAGCTTTTCTCTACTCTCTTTCAAATGAAAGTATTTGGATATTTGGGAAGCTTTATCTTCACAAGAATTTCGGCTCTATGTTTGGTTTCAGCAGTTTGGTTTGCATAAAGAATGCAAAGGAAAGTGTGATTTTCCAATTAAGTTTTTAGCTGAAGCTGAAGACATTAATGTGTACCAAATAGAAGCTGTAGCTTCGCTTCAATCAATCCATAATTGACAGGCATTGCACACAATTGAGCATGTTTTTTTTTTAAATCAATACCAAAGTGTCATAAATTGGTTACAAGTGTTCGGCACATTAATTTTTTGACGAACAATCTAAAAATCACATACATTATGCATAATGACTGATTTACAATTTTCACTCCGATCACTCTCTTTTATGCGCCCTTAAGTATGCCATTAAATATTCAAAATATTCACTCTAGCTGCTGTCAATCAATGCTTGCTTGTTGAAAGCAAAGCCGCCATCATTTGTTTGCTTGTGCAATGATAAGATTGCAGAATGAAAAAAAAAAAATAAAGAAAAAAAAAAATAAAGAAAAAAAAAAATTACTAGACTTTGAACGTAAACCGCGTACCACAAACACCAACGAGACTTCCATTTTCAAAGGCATTCACAGAATGACTCAATCATGATTGTTACTTGCTGCTTGATATAATGATACACTTAACAGCAACAACAACAACAACAACAACAATAAAAAATAAATATTATTTTCTATATTCACATTATTATAATATTTTAATGCCTGCCTGCCAAATTGATCTATTATTTGGTGTAGACAAAAATTAGAGAATGACGGTTTCACAGACACACACACACACACACACACCAACAGAGCTCATAAAAATGCAAATATTTAAATTTTCAGTAAAACGAGCGGATTTTAGGTTTATTCAAGCTTGCTGTCGAACGCTGATAAAATGATTGATGAAGGTATTAAATTGATTGGAGTTAAGCTTAAATTGATTGAAAATTTGTAAATTTTGTTGCAGTTAACAGAGCATAAATAAAACAAGAACAAAAAAAAAAAATTATTTAGAATAATTTTTCGAATGGTGTCAAAGTTGCTTGTATTTGTAAACATTAAGTTCGAAGAAAAAGCTAAAGCAAAAAAAAGAAAAATGCATAAAACATGACTGACAGACAGATATAAATAAGAATTATGATTAAAGAACAAAAACATACTAAAAAGTAAGGCTTTAGTAAAAAAATACATGTACATGAAAATACTTTTATCGAGTCAGAAAGAAACACTCACACATCCAAAATATACGCATATTCAGATATATAGAGCACAGCTTAACCTCATTGCCTGCTTTATAAATATACCCAGGCATGCATGTCAAGCAGATAAAGATAATTAAATTTATTCCTTTCTTTCTTTTCATTTCAGGTATGTTTCTATGTCGTCTGCCTATCTACCAGATACGAAAAACATTAACATGCACTGATTAAAGGTAACCTATTTGGCCTAACTAAGTGATTTATTAAATTCCTTTTTGCTGTATCTCTAAGATTGTCACATGTAACAAATGAGTTCGCTAGATGTTAAGCTCCAAGAAAACCATTCTTCATTTCTAACTTAATACGACCTAATACAGACATGTAATCACATATAAACACACACACCCATACATAACACTGCTACATATAAAAGAGTATCTCAGTCGTTGGAACGACAAAATAAAATAGTAAAACTATTTTTTTTTGTCAACTGTTGGCAAAATGGCTGATTGTCTCGATTGTAAGCTGTCAAAAGCTATGGAGAACTTTAGGATGGTGGTTGCCAATTATATAATTAATGCTTCTTATATTTAAATGAGTTTTATACTTACTTTATCATAACAGTATTAATCTGCATAAACTGTATAACTGAGATTTAACAGCACTCTTATCCAAATATGGCAGATACATTGAGAATAAAGCTTATGTAAAATTAACAAAAAGCATAGTATAATTTATAAAATGGTTTTAGCAGTTTTTAGCCTTCCAAGTTAGCCATCAAAACACCAAAGTTTTACATTTTAACATGTTAACCGATATTAATTTGTGCAAAAAAATAATCAAGGATTTTGTACTTTATACATTATAAATTCGATTAGATAATGTTTATCTTAGCATATTTGATTAATTTGACGATAACAGTGTTCAAGTTTTCAACAAAACTTTTTGTTAATCAAAGTTAAATAAATACATAAATATATAGGGAGAAGTATAAAATATACATTTACTTAGGAAAACTACTACAACAAAGTACTTCTAATTTAAAAAGGAGCAGATATTTTAATTGCATTTTGAAGGAAATAATATTTTATATTTTTTTTTTTTAAGTAAGTACACCAACATTTTGTCTATATAACATCCGTGACTTTTTTCATATGTGAGAGAACCCTATGCCAGCTGCTCATGAACTGCATGATAAATTGTTGAAGTTTTCGATAGTTTAGACAACTACTAGTAATTTTTATACTTGGCTTGGGTGAATTAAACATGTTTTTTTTTCTTTTGGGCAAATATCAAAGTATGTGACTTCAAAGCAATTAATTAAGCAATAAATTACGTTGGTGAATAAACATAAGTTTCTAATTGCCTTATTTTTATTTTTACCTAAGACAGCTTAGGTGATTTTACTATAGCTTTTTCGCGGTGTAGGTAAAAGTGAATTTACTCACTTAAGCTTCACATTTAAAATTGGAATGTATTGGTTTTCGAAAAAGTTCAGTTACAAATTGTCGCTAGATGGTGATAAAATGTAATATCTGTATAAATAATTGAATTTGGCAATAACTTGTGTAACTTGTTTGAATGCTTTCATCATTTTTGCTTCATTTTGTTAGAAGATTTTATTAAAATCGCATTGTTCTGTGAAAAATTATCTTAATTTCAAAATGAGTAAAAATTCGGATAACTATCGTCGTATTTTTCTTTACTATTATAGAAAAGGTAAGAATGCTACGCACAGTGTTACGATATCATATAGAGAGCGGCCAAAAATAGGAAACATATTCTTTGATAAGAGAAGAGTTCTCACAAAAGTGTTATCAAATTGGGGAACTAATACACCCATCTCTCATATAACCGATATCGGCGATCTGGTACATTTTCCCAAAACAGCATCCCAGAGCAATATAATATGGGACGCCTGGTTTTTTCATAAAGACATCTAGTTGGTGTAAAAAAGAACTAATTCTGTGAACTAGATCGTTCACCCACCTCTCAAACTAAAGTGGTAAACAAAAGCATCTAAAGCATAAGCAATATTTCCCCAAAAAAGCATTTCAGAGTACTACAATTAGATACACTTAATTATTTTAAATAAAAAACTAGTTGGTATAAAAAATAACCAAATTGGCCTCTCATACAACCGAAATCGGTAAAATGGAATATTTGCCCAAAAAACATCCGATAGTAATACAATTTGGTAAACCTAATTTTTTTAAGGAAACAACTAGTTGGTGCAAAAAGAAACCAAACAGCCAAAAATTAAATATTATAAAATTTACATTTAATAATTACACGGTACAACATTCAAGAAATCCCAAGAGGTTTCTCAACGGATTATTAAGGCTATGGGTTCGCTGAATCCGAATTTGAAGTCAGAATTTTCGTGTCACCATAGGTTTTCGAGCAACAGGGGAAGCAGATCCCTAAGTCCCTACTATTAATAAAATCAATATGACCGACCCCCATTACTTTTTCAAGAGGAACATTTTTTGCCTTGAAACCCTTGAACCCTTGAACCCATTTTTTGCCTTGAATGAGTTCTTCCATACAAATTTTATGATTTTTGACAATTTTATTTAAAAACAAGTAAAGAAAGTCTAAAGTCGGTCTAGGCCGACTATGAAATACCCTAAACCCACTTTTCAAAAATTTCGTGTCCGTATGCGGATGACGTTCATTTTTCAAAACCATCTTTGTCTTATCATAAAAAATATATGTGTCAAATTTTAGCTATGTAGGTTAAACAGAGGCTTATTTACTGCGTTTTCAATTTTTGGGTTGTATGGGAGGTGGGCGTGTCCGTGAACGGATAACGTCCATTTTTCGAAGACATCTTTGTGTTTGTATAAAACACATACATATCAAATTTTATTGTTGTAGGCTAAATATGAGCTGAGTTATGCAGTTTTCAATTTTCGCGTTGTATGGGAGGTAGGCGTGTCCGTGGGCGGATGATGTCCATTTTTCAAAATCATCTTTGTTTTGTTAAAAAAAATATATGTGTCAAATTTTAGCTCTGTAGGTTAAACAGAGGCTTATTTATTGCGTTTTCAATTTTTGGGTTGTATGGGAGGTGGGCGTGTCCGTGAACGGATGATGTCCATTTTTCGAAGACATCTTTGTGTTTTTATAAGACACATACATATCAAATTTTATTGTTGTAGGCTAAATATGAGCTGAGTTATGCAGTTTTCAATTTTCTGGTTGTATGGGAGGTAGGCGTGTCCGTAAGCGGATGATGTCCATTTTTCAAAAACATCTTTGTGTTGATACAAAACACATACATACCAAATTTTATTGTTGTAGGCTAATGATGAGCTGAGTTATGCAGTTTTCAATTTTTGCGTTGTATGGGAGGTAGGCGTGTCTATGGCCGGATTCCAAAAATATTCAATACTGCAGATCCTTGGGTCCATGTGACTATGTGTACCAAGTTTCATTCAATTATCTCAACTCCTTCTTCTTATCCTGTGTATACGGACAACACACAGACGGACGGACATGGATAGCTCGACTCACGTGGTGACGCTGATCAAGAATATATATACTTTTCTATACCGGACTCGCTTCGTTCTATGCGTTACAAACGTTTGCACAAAGTTAATATACCCTGACCTTTCAGGTTTAGGGTATAAAAATTAAACTTTATTAATATTAATTTATTAGAATACAAAAAATGTGCTTGAAATTAATTTTCTTTTTATTTGTTACATATTTTATTATTACTATGTATTTTTGGTATTTCTTTAATTTAATGTTAAGAATTTTGCATAATTATAAATAAGAAAATAAAAAATTTGTCGACTCTTTTGTTGAAATAAAAAAGTTCATATAAAAAATATATGAAAACCATAGAATTTGTATGGGAGCCTCCATACGGAGTGGTCGAAGGAGATGGATTTCAAGCCAAAAAATGTTCCTCTTGAAAAAGTAATGGGGTCGGTCATATTGTTTTCATTAACAGAATAGAGTTAGGTTTCAACTTCCGCTATAGCTCGAAAACCTAGGGTGATACGAAAATTCTGACTTCAGATTTGGATTCAGCGAACCCAAAACCTTAGGAAACCGTTGTGAAACATATTGAGATTTTTAAAAACTTCAGTTTTGTTGCTCAGTGTTATTACAAAATTTTTTGTTAGCCCTTCAATTTTTTAATTTTTATTGTAAAATTATTAATTTTTATTTTGTGGTGCCCAGAGCAATATTTCTCTAGCTAGATCTGTTATTCCTTGGTAAAACCTCACTTATAAACTAAAAATAATATACTAAAAATAATATACTAAAAAAGGTATTACTACAAAAATGAATTTTTTTTCAAATAAATTGTTTTATAAAATATTTGTCATACCTGCACAAATAAAATATAAAAAATTTTAAGAGGTCATTTTTTTTTTTTTTTTTAATAATTTTCAAATTTGGTGAATTTTTGCTTTTTTTGGTTTAAAAAGAAGTATACCGATACCGTTAGTACCGGCACAATTATAGGTAAAATGTATAAAGATGTCATTTCCAAGGCTGATTTGATTATCATTGGGCGATTATAATGCGATGGTCGGACCCAAACCGTACGCACATTTCATTTTTATTATTTTCTAGAGACCCGTCAAGTTCAGAGTTTAGAGAAAACAACGAGTTTGGGATATGGAGCTTTAAAGGCTCCGTTTCGCCTTGACAGTATCAGTTGTTGGCTATGAGGGCCTTTTACAAGATCCAGCTATGTTCAATATTTTGCCCTACCACACCATAGCTGTTCACTCGCTTCTTGTCCGAGACCGCTTAGATGCAGCTAACCTTTATATATAGATGTCGTTCACTATCTGCAACCTTTGACCCGTCCGGTGTCTTGTAGCTCAGCCCCCGAAGATTTCTCATAGAACCAACGGAACCAGTACATATATATTATGATAGTTTTTTAGCCTTCTGAACAAGTTTTGTTAAGATTGGCATACTTTGGTATGTACCTCCACACAAAACTATGTAAAAACTTGATAAAGATGCAAAGGAGGTAGCCCTTTCAATCGGTCAACCCAATTGAAAAAAAATTTTTAGTACACTGAGGGAAATATGTGTTAAAACTAAATGAAATTGTGTTAATATCAAACGAATTTGTGTTTGAAATAGAGCTTGAAACAATTTCATTAAAGTTGTGTTTAACTTTGTTTTTAAAGTTTAATTTAAAACAAAAGTTTTTGTTTTTAAAACATTGTTTTTATATGTAAAAACAAATCTAAAACAAAAATTTTAATATTTAAAACAAATGTTTTAAGCTTGATGACTTCGATGCCAGTTTTTCATTTTTTCTGCGTTTACGACACGAGATTCGTATTCAGCGACCCCTGGGACCTTCCGAATATCAAATTTCAACTCCACTCGATGAAGTTTCACTTCTTAATATTGAAAAAAATTAATTAGTGATTATTTTATCGTTTATGTTCGTTACTTGCAAAACCAAAATTTCAAAAACTGTCATACTTTTCAGATAGTTATTTTTTTGTTTTTTCAAAGACATAAGAAAAATTATAAAAAAGGAAGGAGTTGATAGTTGAAATTTAAACACGTTTGTTTTAAATTTTGTTTCGTAGAAACGCAAATGCTTTTAATTTCTATTTTAAAATTTTTTGTTTAATTTTAAAGTATGTTTTTTTTCTCAGTGTACATCTATTTTTTTTATTAGTAAAGCCTTCTGGTCGAATTTCGTTAACGTTGGCCTACTTTTGAGTGTACCTGCCATACAAAACCATGTAAAGGCAAAATAGAGGTGCAAGGAAGGTTCCCTAGAGTCTAACTGACCACGACTATTTTTAGTACACATCTATTTTTGTCTATTAGTAAAGCCTTCTGACCGAATTTTGTTTTCGCTGGCATACTTTTGAATGTACCTCTCTTACAAAATTATGTTTTGAATAAATAGAAGCACAAAAAAGGGTCTATCTGATTTTAACTTTTTTTAAAAGAAATCTATTGGTCTATTGTAAAGCTTTCTGACAGACTTTCGTTAGGACCGGTGATCTTTTGTGTGTACTTTCCATTACAAGATCATGTTATTAATTAATAGTTAATTAATTGGAGGTATTCATAGGTTATAACTAATTTCGACCATTTTTAATTACGAATCTATAGCTCTATTTCGATAGTCTTCTAACCGAATTTCATAAAGATCGGCCAACTTTTGAATGTACCTCCCATACAAAATCATTTTAAAAACTTAATAGAGTTGCAAGGGAGTTACTTACCCATAGGGTCTAACCGATTTCAGCCAATTGAAGTACACATAATTTTCTCTATTTGCAAAGCGAGTTTCGTTAAGATTGACCTAGTTTTGTATATAGCTCTCATACAAAATCATGTAAAGAAGGAATTGAGATCAAATGGAGTTCTAAAGACTGACCGATTTAAAACATTTTTGAAATTTTTCTAAAGTAGCCAAAATTTATCAATATTTGAATGCTTGCTGCACATAAACCTTAAAAAAAACAACAGTGAAATGGTTGTAAAAACCGCATGGAAATCCATCTACAAACTCCAAAATCCACTAACATTAAACGAACAACCAGACAGACGCGAAAAGCGACTTCGTTGTTTACTGTTTGTATGTGTTCACATGTGACGTTTCATATTCATACGTTCTTACATAGGCTTAACAGTATAAAAATGTCTGTTTTGCTTCTGTATTGCCCAAGTCTCCTGGTGTATGTTTGTATGTATTTGCTCAAGAATTAAGCAAAAAAATTGGAAAACTTTTTAGTTCTCAACGAAAATTCACAAGATTTTAAGTGACAAAAGCTTTGACAGCATTGCGCAAAGTTTGCACAAAAGCTTGTTTATAAAACTTTTGATTTTGAACATAACAATTAAAGCCATAGCTTTGTTCGTTTACGTAGCGCTTAAGTTTTGTCAACAGAAAGCAAAGCGAACCATTTAAGATTGTTTGTTTTTTTGATTGTTTGAAAAGTTTTTATTGACTCTAATGAAATTGAAGCAAAACGGAAAACAAAACAAAATGAAAATGAAAAAAAAAAAAAAAAAATAAAACAAGATGACTGCCACTGTGAAACTTTTTAGACTGATTCAATCAAAACCTATTTCCACAAAATGATATTCAAAACTTATAGTTGAATATTTTATTACATTTGCAAAACAAAATGAATATAAAATGTATATAAATTAGAAGCATAACTTATAATTAGTGAAAAAATCTAATCAAAATCATGCGTAAATCAACATTAGTGCTCGAATATTTTTCAGCCCCTAATTTTGTCAACACTACAACACACTACTTCAATGTTTTAATAAACATAGAACTTTCCTAAGCCTGAAATGAACGCACGTCTTGCCATACAACAAATTGATATTTAAGAACTTATTTGCACGCTAACATGCCACACCTCCAGACCAAACAACAACACCTTCGGCACTTGTTTGCCACTTAAGTCGGCTTTATTTAATCAAAAAACATGACGTTTAATTAAGTAATTTAAATTATTTGCCAAAAACAACAGTTCTACCGAAAGTTGTTGCGACTAATTCAATTGTTGTTGCTATTAAAACAATCGTTGTTGTTGTTGCTGTTGCTGCTGCTAATTACAATGCGACAGAAACATGAAAAAAAAAACCAAAATAAAAAACACTCAATTTTGTGCTATGCTAATAACTGTTAGAGAATGGTTTGGGTAGCTTTGATGGGCTGCAGTGAAGTTAATTTTGTAGTACTTGCCAAAGCATTTAATGTCCTGTTTAACAGCGTCATCAAGTCTAATAAATTCGAGGGTACGTTGAGTTTTAATGACTTTTTGATTTTGTAGTCCATTAAAGTCTCTAATTAATGAAGTTGCAATGACTGATGCTTGGTCATGGTGCGATGTCAGAAAAATTTCAAGTTTATTGTTTTCTTATAGGTGAAAATTTTCAATTCAATTTGGAAATAAATTGAAGAAAGAAAAATTTTTTAATAAAATTTATCGTTAATTGACTAAAGTACATCTTGATTAATTCAAATAGAAAGCAACTTTTTCCGACTAATTCTTCGTTCACTTACATATTCTAAACTAAAGCATGGATTTTGATGTGGTTTTCAGCATGGTTTTAGCTATTTTTTTCTAAAAGATTTGAGTGTTTGAGATACATATTAAATATATCATCATATATTATTCATATTATATTCAAGAATAGTAGAGAAATTGCGATGTGACGTATACTGAAAATATAATTTTAGTACACGTTCATAGAAAAGATACATGAATTTTGAGTTCACTGATCATGTATACTTGTTCATAAGCTGCAAGTAATTATACATGGCTTGAGTGTATGCATACACAAGCCCATATAAAATACAAGAATAAGTGATGTTAACATATAAAAACGTTCTGTCGTACACAAAAGTATTGAACGCGAACTCTGTTTTCGAGAATTTAAGGGTACTGCAACTGCAACGTAAAATAATAATAAGCTAACTAGCTGGTACCCGATGGAAACCGCGTTGTTGCCTTTCTTCTTCAATTCCGGTTCCAGTTTGCCAATAGAAGGCCATCAACAAATAGTAACTGTACTATGAGTTTCAATATTCTGTGAACATTATTTTCAAAACTTTTATATAGTAAAAAAATTGTCTTTTAAAGGCGGAGCCACACCCTTGTCCAATAGCCGTTCTAGTTTTCGACTATTTCCCAGTGGTAGGATATCAACAAATAGTAAAGCCCAAACCAAGTTTTTTGTTCTGCGACTGTTATTTCCAAAGTGATTCAATGATTAAGGTGGGACATAGCATTCCGGGCAGAGAAAACAGACCTTTTTTCAAAAATTCATGACTCAGTCAAAAACAAACATTTTTCCAAAATTTTTTTTATTATTGTAGAGAATTGAATATTTTTCACTCCAACATGGTTTTATAGAGCTCCAAACTGGCGGCTGAGAAAAAAAACGGGGCCTCGTGGTTGCACCGCTGGGAGTCGCAAAAATTGTCCAATCTGGAAAAAAATTACTTTTAAATCTTAACAAAATTGGTTATCGTATAACAGGAGCTTTTTTTCAAATTTTTGGTGATGTTCTAAATTTAAAAATGTGTTTTTTCGAAAAAAATATTGACTTTAAAAATTCATAACAAATCGAAACAAAATTAAAAAAAAGCTTGTGTCATACGATAAGGAATCAAGTTTAAAAAGTACAAAAAAAAAAAAATAAAAAATTCGTCAAAAAATTAACCAGCTAGTGCCGTAACCAGTACAAAAGCATGGTTTCGAGATAAACGCGTTCAAAGTTTGTGAACAAAAAAAAAAAAAAAGCGAAAATTAAAAATGCACTCGCACTAATCCAGCTGTTACTTTTGAACCCGCAGGAATTTTTCCTTTTTATACCCTAAACCTGAAAGGTCAGGGTATATTAACTTTGTGCAAACGTTTGTAACGCATAGAACGAAGCGAGTCCGGTATAGAAAAGTATATATATTCTTGATCAGCGTCACCACGTGAGTCGAGCTATCCATGTCCGTCCGTCCGTCCGTCCGTCCGTCCGTCCGTCCGTCCGTCCGTCTGTCCGTCTGTGTGTTGTCCGTATACACAGGATAAGAAGAAGGAGTCGAGATAATTGGATGAAACTTGGTACACATGGTCACAAGCACCCAAGGATCTGCACTATTGAATATTTTTGGAATCCGCCCACGGACACGCCTACCTCCCATACAACGCAAAAATTGAAAACTGCATAACTCAGCTCATAATTAACCTACAACAATAAAATTTAATATATATGTGTTTTGTATCAACACAAAGATGTCATCGAAAAATGGGTGTCGTTCGCTCAAGGACACGCCCACCTCCCATACAATCCAAAAATTGAAAACGCAATAAATAAGCTTGTGTTTAACCTAAAGAGCTAAAATTTGGCACATATGTTTTTTATGACAAGACAAAGATGTTTTTGAAAAATGGACATCATCCGCCTACGGACACGCCTACCTCCCATACAACGCGATAATTGAAAACTGCATAACTCAGCTCATAGTTAACCTACAACAACAAAATTTGATATGTATGTGTTTTATACCAACACAAAGATGTCTTCGAAAAATGGGTGTCGTCCGCTCAAGGACACGCCCACCTCCCATACAACCCAAAAATTGAAAATGCAATAAATAAGCCTATGTTTCACCTAAAGAGCTAAAATTTGGTACATATGTTTTTTCTGACAAGACAAAGATGTTTTTGAAAAATGGACATCATCCGCCTACGGACACGCCTACCTCCCATACAACGCGATAATTGAAAACTGCATAACTCAGCTCATAGTTAACCTACAACAACAAAATTTGATATGTATGTGTTTTATACCAACACAAAGATGTCGTCGAAAAATGGGTATCGTCCGCTCAAGGACACGCCCACCTCCCATACAATCCAAAAATTGAAAACGCAATAAATAAGCTTGTGTTTAACCTAAAGAGCTAAAATTTGGCACATATGTTTTTTATGACAAGACAAAGATGTTTTTGAAAAATGGACATCATCCGCCTACGGACACGCCTACCTCCCATACAACGCGATAATTGAAAACTGCATAACTCAGCTCATAGTTAACCTACAACAACAAAATTTGATATGTATGTGTTTTATACCAACACAAAGATGTCTTCGAAAAATGGGTGTCGTCCGCTCAAGGACACGCCCACCTCCCATACAACCCAAAAATTGAAAATGCAATAAATAAGCCTATGTTTAACCTAAAGAGCTAAAATTTGGTACATATCTTTTTTCTAACAAGACAAAGATGTTTTTGAAAAATGGACATCATCCGCCTACGGACACGCCTACCTCCCATACAACGCGATAATTGAAAACTGCATAACTCAGCTCATAGTTAACCTACAACAACAAAATTTGATATGTATGTGTTTTATACCAACACAAAGATGTCTTCGAAAAATGGGTATCGTCCGCTCAAGGACACGCCCACCTCCCATACAACCCAAAAATTGAAAATGCAATAAATAAGCCTGTGTTTAACCTAAAAAACTAAAATTTGGCACATATGTTTTTTATGACAAGACAAAGATGTTTTTGAAAAATGGACATCATCCGCCTACGGACACGCCTACCTCCCATACAACGCGATAATTGAAAACTGCATAACTCAGCTCATAGTTAACCTACAACAACAAAATTTTATATGTATGTGTTTTATACCAACACAAAGATGTCTTAGAAAAATGGGTATCGTCCGCCTATGGACACGCCTACCTCCCATACAACCCAAAAATTGAAAACGCAATAAATAAGCCTGTGTTTAACCTACAGAGCTAAAATTTGGCACATATGTTTATTATGACAAGACAAAGACGTTTTTGAAAAATGGACGTCATCCGTCTACGGACACGCCTACCTCCCATACAACCCAAAAAGTTTAAAACTCAATAAATAAGGTTTTGTTTGTCATAGAGAAATTAAATTTGGTATGTATGTATTTTACACCACAACTAAGGTGTGTTCAAAAATTGGGAGTAGTCCGTCCATGAACACGCCCACCTCCCATAATGAAAGCATAATAAAGGCATTAACTGTGAGCTACAGGAATAAAACTTGGTATGTGTACATTTTTCTTCAACATTTAAATGCATATAAAATATAGGCTTCATGCGCCCACGGACACGCCCATTTACAATAAAAATTTTTTTTGTTTTTGAAAAGTGGGTTTAGGGTATTTCATAGTCGGCCTAGACCGACTTTAGACTTTCTTTACTTGTTTTTTCTTAAAATCTTAAAAATATTTACTTAATACAAAATTATAAAAAAAGTTGATTTAAAAAAGGCCAATGTCATGTCCCCCCTTAAACAAGTAAAGAAAGTCTAAAGTCGGTAAAGCCCGACTATGGAATACCCTAAACCTCCTGTAATATTTAAATATATATATGAAAATACTAAAACAAAAAAAAGACATAACTTCCTATCAAAATCCATGCATTCTATCTACCTATAGAGTTTATACAGGATTAAAAAATCTGGTTTATATGGTAGGTGGGAGTGTTGGTGGGCAGATGACGCCCATTTGCGCACACCTCAGTTTTGAAATAAAATGCTCTCATACCAAGTTTCATCTCTTTAGGTCGAATAAGAACCTTTAAATAGTGTTTTTAATATTGTGGGTTGTGTTGGAGGTGGGCGTGTTCATGCGCGGATGACGTTTATTTTGTGAACACATCTTATTTTTTTTGACACAATAATCTAAAACACCAAGTTTTATCTTAGTAGCTCTTATAAAAACCTCTTTATAGAGTTTTTACCATAGTGAGTTGTGAGGGAGATGGGTATGTCGGTGAGTAGATGTCGTCCATTTTTTGGGCACACCTCAATTTTGATATGAAATGCACCCATAGCAATTTTAATCTCTCTTGGTCAAATATGAACTTGTAAATAGTGTTTTTAATATTGTGCGTTGTATGGGAGGTGTGCGTGTTAATGGGCAGACCACGTCCATTTTTTGTGTACATCTGTTTTTTGATAAATAATATATATGTGTCAAATTTTATTTATGTAGCTTATATAAAACCCTCTATGCAGCGGTTTTTATTTTTATGGTTGTATGGGAGGTAGACGTGTCTGTGGGCGAATTCCAAAAATATTAAATAATGCAGATCCTTGGCTCAATGTGAACATGTGTACCAAGTTTCATGCAATTATCTTATATCCTTCTTCTTATCCTGTGTTTACAGACAACACACAGACGGACAGGGCTAAATCGACTCACGAGGTCAAGTACCCTGACCCTGATCAAGTATATATATATATTTTCTTTACCGGACACGCTTCGTTCTATGCGTTACTTTTCAGGTTTAGGGTATAAAAATGTGTCTTATATGGGCGGAGCCACAACACTTGGGCAATGCCCGTTCTAGTTTTTCAGTAGCAGGATACCGCCAAATAGTAACATCATCTGAGTTAAAATGATCTGTGCCCTTTATTTTCATAGCTATTCTGCATCGAAAATTGGAGTTGTATTAGTGGATCCACGCCCCGTTTGCCAATACCCGTGCCAGTTTAATAATTGAAAAACCTGACCAATAAGTTACATCATACTGAGTTTCATGCTATACTTCCAAATCTATTCGATATCAAAAACTTGAATTGTATAGGCGGTGCCATGACCCCTTTCCAATGGCTACTCAAAGTTTGGGTCATCAGTCATTGACGTATGACTTAAATGTCAAAAGTTAAACCAAAAACTTGTGTACTTGAAAAAGTGCCGAGCCCCTTGTGGGTAGAAGGATGAATTTTTTAATGAGAGGTGTTATTTTAGTATTCAAAGAAAAATGCCAATTTTTTAGATAAATGATCGGATGATTATTTCATAATAAAGAGGAAGGTATGTCGTTAATAATGAAAAACAACATCAGCCAAATGGCCACCACGACCACGCTTACATGACCATATCCTTTTCATGAAATTTTCCATAACAAAATCGCAAAGTGGCTGCCCTATGTCCTCGATAGACTCAAAAATTCCATCTTTTTGAATCTTTTGAATCGACGTTTGGCTGTTGGTGTAGATCTTATCTTTCACGTGGCCCCAAAGGAAGAAATCGCAAGGTGTTAAATCACAAGATCTTGGTGGCCAATTGTGATCACCTCTTCGAGATATAACACGGTCCGCAAATTTTTCCCGTAACATATCAATGGTTTCTTTGCTTGTGTGGTACGTAGCGCCGTCTTGTTGAAAGTAAACGTTGTTCAGATCAATACCATCCAACTCCGGTCATAAAAAAATCATTAATCATGTCTCGATAGCTCAATCCATTCACCGTAATTGTTGAACCAACCCCATTTTCGAAAAAGTAAGGTGCAATGACCCCACCGGACCATAAACCGCATCAAACAGTCACACGTTGAGGATGGAGAGGCTTTTCAACAATGTTTTGTTTTGATTTGAACCCCAGATGCGACAACTTTGCTTGTTGACGTAGCCACCGAGGTGGAAATGGGCCTCATCAGTCAAAATGATTTTTCGATGGAATTCCGGATCATTTTCATGCATTTCAAAGACCCAATCCACGCTTGTGAAATGCCCAATTCCAAAGAACGACGAAGAATGGACAAACCTGGGTTTTCTTCAATACTTTGTGCTACAGTAGCAATATTCTCAGTTGTTCTTGAGCGACGTGTACGGGTTTTATTCTTCACACCACTAACTTGTCCCAACAGCTCGAACTTTTCCACCTATTTCTGTATTGCGTTCCGACAAGGTAGGTACTTCACGACGACCAAAAAATGCTTTAGTTTTGCGAACTGTGACTGCAAAATTTTCACCATTTTTGTAGAGAATTTTTATAATTTCAATGCGTTGTTGAAGCGTGTATCGTTTTATTTTTAGAAAAGGCGTAATTTCTACTTGTCAAATGTCAAAAAAAAAAAATAGCTTCAAAAGTGACAGCTACCGAAATAGCGGGCAATTCAACATAACACCTCTTATTGGAAAACCCTTTAAAAATTGGTCCAGCCGTTTTGGCGAAGTTTAAACACCAACATCGTGACACGATTTTTGTGTGAAGACCGTCCCGTCCTTATGTACTTAGGATGTATGAGTTTTGGTCACTAAAAACATAAATTAGTTTACGCTTCCATAAAACATGAGTTTTATGCATTTTGGACTCTTATCTTATGAACTAATCTTGCTGCCCTTGTGTTTGTACATGGATTATATGAATTTCGGTCACTAAACTCTAAAAGTATTTCACGTTTTCCTTGTATATGTACTTGAGATTCATGTATTTTGTCATTTATCTCATGAACTGTTCTTGTTGTCCTTGTATTTGTAAATTAGTTTTATGAATTTTATTCACAGAAACAATGAATGATTTATTTAAGCCTTGCATTTTTTCGTGGCAGTTACGAACCTCCTACAAATTTTTTTGATTCATGTATCTTATACACACACTTCATGAACTTTAAACACAAGGCTTATGAAATAATCATGTCCTCAGGTTTTTTCTTTTTTGTATTTTGTACATCGATATCTTGAGTAGTACATGCGATTCATGTAATGGGTTACTGGACAAAAATTCATGAATGCGTTTCATGGTGATTATGTAAAAGTTCATAAATATTGCGTTCAGCGTAATCAAGTCGTAAAAGGTGATTTTAGGGCGCAAACATGGCATCTACTCATGAAATCACAAGAGATATGTCAAATTGATTGTGGTACATCAATCATACTGCTACATTAAATTGTACATATTTTGAATTTCATCATTAGAAATTAGTGTTAAACGTTTGTTGTCATTGTAAGCTATGCCATTCTAAATGTCTACAAGAAAAATCATTAAATATTTTTTTGAGGTCTCACTTCTGACCGTATGTCAAATAGGAGAAGTCATTTTGTAATAAGGTTTGGCATGTTGTGGTACTGTTCAAAGCTGTACTGTCTTGTTCGTCAGTATTTGAAGGTATTGCCGTAGGGCCCATAAGTTAAACCTTATATTTTACTAAATCAATTGTAATCTTGTACAAATTTTTGGAAAGATTATAATCACCCAATTGATAAGCTTAAAGAATCGGCTAGACTAAGAAGAATCCTATCTAAGAAACACTCCAGCTCTTATTTAAGAAAAAAGTAGAATGATACGTGAATGGACTCTTCTAAGAAATAACTAGAACAACATCTCGACACACACTTTCCCTGTAAATGTATCTTAAATTACTCTTCACGAAGGGAGACGTTGGTAAATATTTCTATGAGACTCATTAGCCCTATTATGACAAAGTAAAAATCTGTTCGGCCATAAATAAACCTTTTCATTATATAAATCCACAGGTCCGGAAGGCATATACCCAGAAATGCTTAAAAAAAATTGAAAGAACTGGTGACAGCCTTGCTCTTCACAACATTTACAAACTGAATATGCCTCAAATGTACTCCAAGAAGCTGGAGAAGAGCAAAAGTTGTCTTGATTCCGGAATTTGAGAGACGGGGGTCATGAATCGGCTAAGAACATAAGACCCAATGGCCTATCATAGTTTATACTTAAAAAACTGAAGATAATTTTAGACACTCATCTTAGAAATATGCCTGATATAACATCAGTATCCAAAGCCCAACATGCCTACCTCAAGGAAAGATTAACGCAGATGACTCTACATGTGATTTCAGCCCTTCTTTGACACATAGCTATGAAGGGGATGACGAGTCTACTTAATCATAGTAGTATCAAGAAAGTGTCATAATTAGATGTTGGTATGGTATCTGTACTGTTTACGGAGATTCCCTGTATAAAAACATTTGACAAATGATGAGATCTAAAACAAAAAATCTTCCTATGGCTATACACTGCAGTAGTGCACCCGATACTGTCGCTTGTCTAGGCATAACGGGGGCATTTCATGCATGCTCTTCGGATACGCTGAACGTTCAGATTCACTTGCTTTCAATAGATTTACATATGAAACTATTAGAATAAAACAGTGCGATTTGACTAAACGAGTCTGGCTACTGTATGGAAGAACTATATGGGCACAGAAAATCCTTAGGTTACTGTCACCGGTACTGGTGATTACCAGACTTTATAATTCATTTTACTAGTAGGTTCCCAACCAGAGCGGAATGGCACAATGCGAATTCATATACTGTCATATATGCGAATTTCTAAACTAAAGGTTCTAAGATGGAATGCGATCTTCGGAGAAACTGGGTATTGCCAACTCAACGCTAGCAATAAGTGAAAACTTTCAATCTGTTTAAGGGTTAATTTCGAACTTTTTCAGAATTGGTGCCAAAATACCTCACAAAAACACATATAAGAGGACTAGTTTGTATGAGCAAAATGTGTAACGCAATATTTCATTTCAACTCACAATATCAAGGAATGCTTTACATTTAATATCTATAAATAAAGAGATGAGTATAGATTTGGGTACTTCAGCAACAATAACAATAGGGGTATTCACACTGCCTTGGGTAGTTGGGTACGGGAAGATTGAGTACTTTTTATTATTGCGACCACCTTTAATTGTAATTGAGTACTTTGTAGAATAACAGCTGATGAGAGTTGAGTGACAGCTTGAAAAGAGTTGCCACCATATTATTCATGTCATTTTATGAGCGCAAAATTTAGGCCATTGCACGATCGTAAAAAAGTTATTTTATATAGGAGTAATTTTAAACGTGAACTTTGCGGCATTTAATAATTTTTATTTCAAAAATTTTAAAATAACTCATTTTAACACATTTGTCTATTTTATTATCTTAAAATTTGCTTATATTGTTTTAATTTTTTGTCAATTCAATTATTGCCTACTTTTGGAAAAGGTGGTAACCCATGAAAAAAGTACTCAATTTGAAAAGAAATCAATCCAACCAAACAAGTCAGTGGGTTAGCTGGAGTAGATTGGTAGATGGGTACTTGGGTACAATGACACTTTTACAAAAACAAAATGTATGGGATTTGCCAATCTACCCAACTACCCAAGGTAGTGAGAATAGTCCTATTGTTTTTGTAAGCTCTACACAATTCCATATCATACGTAAACTTTCAAAACGTCGATACACATATTTTTTTTTTATACTATCTACCAGAATCCGTTGCCATGCCAAAACCTTGTTTTTACGAAAAAATTTGATTGTGTCGAATAGTGTTATTATAAAGATAACAGATTTGTTTTATAGGGTGTACCTATAAATAACATTTTTATTTTTTTTCTTTTTTTATGTCAATATTTAAGCTAATAAAATAATCGGAAGAATTGTTATCAGTATGTTAAGTCAATTGAAGAGTTAAGTCAACTGTTTATTACCAAATATATACTTTTTTTATATGAATTTGAAGATTCTTTGAATAAATTTCATTTTGTTTTAATCTAAAATATATGAATTATTTAAAAGTTTTATAAAATTTTCTCAATGATGTACGCACGTTCAAAATAGGCAGTCAAGAACCTGCCCACAGGCTGTTTAACTAGGTCTCATACGGGTCCCGATTGACTGCATCAACCCTCGTACGCTTCAACTTAGTTAACCATTTCCAGTTTGTTATACATTTGCGTATCTAAAGAATAAGTATATGTTGTAACCATCTACTATCCAGTTGTTACAAATACGTTACACTTACAAACATTTCTTAACACAGTGTAACGCATACTTTTGTTTCAATAGATTAAAAATTTCAAAACAATTTGTCCCATTTGTTTATATGTGTTTGTTTTAAAAAAAAAATTCATGAATCCATGAATGAATTGCTGTTCATGCAACGAGCACACAACAAGAGATAAACATTGATGAAATGTTTATAATTTACTTATATTTTTGTTTTATTTTTAAATTAAAAAAAAATCAACAAAGCTGTTAATTGAAACTGTATGTGTGCATTAATTTTAATTTTTGCATGGGTATAAAAACAGCGGGCATAAATATATAAATATCAGTTAAGCCCTATCAGCAGATAAAGAATCAAGTGACCAAAGTGTTTATTGTGGAAAATATGATACAAAAGGTTTTCGGAAATACTGCCATTTTAGCGGTATTTTTAGTACTAGTTTCGAACTTCTCTACAACGTCCGGGGCATTAATCCAAAGCGATGAAAATAAAACACTTGTCCAGCATCTGTTGCCGCAACCAATAGAGACTAGGAAAAAAGATTTAACTGTGGCAAAACATACTGAAGAAGTTCCATTCATATCATATCAAATGGATGAAAGCAAAAACTTTGAACGAAAACGATTACGCAGAGAAGTAACAGCAAAACTTACGATCATCACTTTAAACGCAGCTAACAACAACGGCGAAGGCAGAACCTTCCACAGCACCAGCCACGGCAGCACCAACCAAGGCAGCAGCATTGTCAGCAGTACTGACGATGGTAACACTATTACCAATAGCATCATCAAGAACAGCCACATCCACGGCTCTACCATCAACGACAGCACCATTGACGGCAGCACAGTCCAGGGCAGCACCATCATAGGCAGCACCATGATCAACAGCACCGACAACGGTAACACTATCATCAATAGCTCCATCAACGACAGCCGCATTTACGGCAGCACCATCAACAACAGCACCATCCAAGGCTGCACCATCTATGGCTCTACCATTTACGCCAGCAAAGCTTATGGTTGCACCATCAACGGCAAAACCTACAATGGCTGCACCATCTTCGGAGACAAAATCAGCGGCTGCACCTTCTAAGGCAGCACCATCAACGGCAGCACCATATGAGGAGGCAGTATCTAAGAAGCATAATTTTCGGCAAATTAAGCAACGGCTTCATATACTATACAGTAGCTGCTTTTTTCATGTCCGTCCTTCCGTTCGTCTGTGTGTTGACCGTCAACATAGTATAAGAAGGAGTTGAGATTATTGCATGAAACTTGGTACACATATTCACTTTAACCGAGGAATCTGCACTGTTGAATATTTTTGAACTTCGCCCACGGACACGTTTACTTCCCATAAGACCTCAAAATTGAAATCACTTTATATAGCGTTGTGTTAAAGCTACAGAAATTTAATTTGATTTATATGTGTTTTATACCAAATACAAGACGTACACAAAAAATGGTCGTGGTCCGCTCACAAACACGCCCAATTCTCATACAACCCACTATAGTTAAAACTCTAGAAAGGAGTTTATCTATAAGCTATGAACAAAAAACTTTGTATGTGAGTATGTTAAATTAAAACTAAAATGTTTACTGAAAATGGGCGTCATTCACTCACAAACACGCCCACCTCCCAAACAACCTACATCGTTTAAACCGGTATATTTATTATAAGAAGAATATAGATTTTGAACAAAAATAGGAAATTATTTCTATTTGTTTTAGTATTTTAAAATATATTTAAATATTATAGGAGGTTAAGGGTATTCCATCGTCGGACCAGACCTACTTTAGAATTTCGTATATATTAAAAGACTTATACAATTAGACTTTTTGTATTATAAAATTGTGTGTAAAGCCTGAGCAATATAAAACAAAACCACAAACAAAGTCGAAGGTCGATACATTATAATATTTTGCAACGAAAAAAATTCTTGTGATTAAAATAAACGTATCTTTTGTCTACCAAAATATGTCTTCAGGTTCCAAGCAACATAAAATTGTCGAGATAAGACGTATCTTTTTGCACGTTCTATTAAATAACAATATTAAGCGATAATCGCCATTTATGTATAAAAAGAAAAATAAGTTAAATAAGCAGGCACTTATTTAATTTATTATTTATCATTATTCATTTATTTATAAAAATGAGTAAAAAGTTTGGGTAAAAGACATCGCAATACTTCTGTTGGGAATGGTTAGTCAAAAGATCAAAATTTTTTTATTCCACTGGATGTATGTCACTTTAAAATTCTGTCAGTTGATTAGAGTAACCATATTATGAAAATCACGAATTTTCCGGTGATTGAAAAAGCGGCATTGGAAAACAGGAAATATGGAAAATGGATCAAAACATAACATGAATATTTGGTTTCTTCTCTTATCTTTTCATCGACACCAACTTTGGCTTGATCACATTATTATTCAGAATTTGAGACTTTTGACCGAAAAATGTTGGCCCATTCTATAAACTTAGTTTAAAAAAAATGGTCTAGAAAGGATGAACCTGACAGAAAAGAAGGCTGTGATCAGATATGCGTACAAAATCCAATGAGAACTTTTATTACCACCTATAAAACACTTTTCCATTACAGTTTTCTAAATAACCATCTCATGCAAGGTTTCTTGGGTTGAAATCTTCGCCAATGATAGTCACAGCGAAGCTAGAAGAGAACTGTGATATCTTACACAGCGCATCGTAGATTTGTGGTTGTGAAAAGTTACAAGTTACATAAATCAAAAATTATAAATCAAATAAAAAGCGTTTATTAGTAGGTACCATTAACAATTAAATTCTCTTGAATAAATAGATGAGGAAATGAAGTCCCATCAGGTTTTAATGTAGATAACATTTTTAAGATAATTGATACATTCAAACGAGAATTATCGAAAATAACATCAAAATCTTCAAAGAAATTCTTGGAATCAAGAAGATGGCTTCCAAACAAACACATGAACTTCGATAAGGCTAGGAAAGTTGAATATTCGACAGCTTAAGCTTGGTTTGTGCTTCTATAAAGCTTGCAACTAGAAGTATAATTGTTAACGAAGTTGACATAAAAGCTGTTATGAAGTATTTCAGAAGTTAATATCAGAAGTTTTATAAAGGCTTATTTCAAAGTTTCCAATTAGCTAAAAAATGTTTGTTTTAAAAGAACAACCGAAATTGCTGCCTCTAAGTTTGCAAAAGATTTCTATAAATCTTAAATAGAACCGTTATCAAAATTACCTTTCATTGTTTTTGAGTAGCTCTTTAAAGATTTCGTAGTTTATATACGAAGTTTATAATTATGACCCGAAGTTGAAATCTCTCGGCCTGAGAAAACAACGTTGTCAAAATTCAAATAAATAAAAAAAATTAAAAGTAAAAAAACATATTGGAAAAATTCACAATGTTTGAATTAGACCACACGCGTTATGCGATAGAAAATATAAAAATGCAAACGACCAATCGATTCATTACTGAATTAGGACTTGAACACACTAGGGGTATTCTCGCAGTATAGCAAAGATGCAAAATTTGTGAAAATGCAACCTTGCAATACTGAAATATGCAACACTGCGGGAGCGCACAAAATCACAAATATTGTGAATATTAAAAGAAATGCTGCGAACAGGCGAAAACAAAAAATTCAAATACTTGCTCTGACGCACACGAACTAAAATTAACAAATTTGTCTCAATCAGAGTGCAAGGTTGCACGTCCACTCAAAACATGAGTATCACTGTGCACGGATTGCACGAATTGCAAAACTTTTATCGCTTGTATTTTGTTGTTGTGTCGTTGCATGGGTTGCAAGATTCTGCAACTTTTGCAATTCTTACACCTTGCAAGGGTTATGCAAGACAGCGAGAATACCCCTACTATCTTTTTATCCCTGCAAGCGATATAATGTTCGACAACCGTTATAAAATTATTAACGGAATTATAAAGAAAATATTTTTCGAAATTGAATTTAATTATTTTTGAAAATTAAAAAAAATTACGCGTTTCCCAACATCGAAAAGCACTAGATCTAGTGTTAAAAGCACTGACTTGGCAACTCTGATCGTATGTTCGCTTTGTTCTCTATTTTACTCTTGGCTGCTGCATATTTTGTTTTTGGCCTCGCCTGTCGTATCCGCTATATTTTTGCTGCATTTACCGCTGCTCACACCAGCTACGCTATACATTAGTGATGTTCAACTCAGCTCCTGAGAGCTTTCAGCATTTAGGAGCTGACCTTGCGTACGGTGAGTTCGCTGACTGTTTGTGTGTTTGTTTGATTTGAACAAATAACCCAGTCAGAAATTTGTTTCAATGTAGTCAGCTGTTATTAATATATAAAAAAAATCATCATGAAACTTTTTAGTTTAACAATTACTCAGTAAAAAGTTTGAGGATAAATTTTATCTTTTTTATAACATTTCTGTTGTATAAACTCGTTTTATTCCAAATTTATTATAAGTTTTATCCTACTTAATATTATAAAACTTGCATTTCCATTCAAACAGCTATTTTACTCCAAAATAGTATAAATTTTATACTATAAATTTATAAAAATCACATATATATTCCCGTTATACACACGAAAACCTCACGGAGCCACTCGGCTTTCACGTACAAGCAGGGCTGCCGTTTTGGTAAAATTTTACCAAATTTGGTAAAAAGATTTTGACTTGGTAAAATGGTAAATTGTTTTTTGGTTTGGTAAATTTAAAATTAATGGAAATTTAAAATAAGTTACATATCAAAAAATTATTGTATAAAAATTATATCAATTATGCTCACTTTGCAGCACCACCCTTATGATTGCAAATAATCTTTCAAATAAAGATGAACGCCTCGAGTGCAAATTTCACGAATGAACGTAAAGCAAATTGTGAAAAATTTGAATTTGTCAGTTGCTTAGATCGTCGAATTAGGGAAGAAATTGATGGATAAGTAAGTTTTTATTTTAAATTAATTGATTTTCTTAAAATTTAGATTCTAAGCGATTATGTTATTTCTGTTTAGATTTTTTATTAGAAAGAAGGTGGCCAATGTGGAAAGCGATGAAGTCATCTTCAAGCGTATAATAAATGTTAATTTAATTAAAAACGTGAATAAATAAATGTATTGTTTCTTGAAATTAAAAATAAAATACTTGTTACTTTTTCTATTGACCTTCGACTTTGTTTGTGGTTTTGTTTTACGTTGTTCAGGCTTTAGGTCCGTTTTTATCATATAAAAATATCAGTTTTTATTATAAGCTAATTTTATGTTATATATATCTTAGCCAATATTTCGACTTCCATCGGAAGTCATTTTCAGGGTTAATTTAAAAAATTTTTTTTCAGTTTACATTTAGATAAAAAAATTTAAACACTTTTACAAACAATTACAAAATAGCATATAAATATGATTAATCCAAACATTTTAACACTGTAAACACTTAAAAATAAAATTTTTTTATGTTTGGTAAAATCTTTTTCATTTTGGTAAATTTGTGGATGAAATTTGGTAAAATAAAATGTTTGAGAGTGGCAGCCCTGCGTACAAGTCGAGTTTTCGAAGCTACCGAACTTCAGCGATGCTAGCAGGCAATCAGTTTGCGTTTGCTCTTCAGTCAGTAATCATGTTATGCACAAATAGTTCCGTTGAATATTTTTTTGTACACACAGATTAAAACAAAAATATTGCTTGAATTGAAAGCGCTGCCAACATGATTAAACATGCAAATTTCTGAGTTAAATTTTGTACGCTTTATTTTTCCTGTCAAATTGGTTTTGAAAATAAAAAAAAAATAATATATCATGAAATGCATCAATTGAAATCTAAATATTACTCCTGATTTATGACTTTAAATGTAACACATATTAACATATTTAATGTATGTTTACAAATGTGCCACATATTTTTATACAATATTGCTACAAAAAGTAACCAAATGTAGTTTAAAAAGATTTTATGCTTTTGCTTATAAAAATGTATACCAACCTGGTGTAAACACATTTTATACACTTTTCGGATAAAATCTATACCAACTTTGTATAAATTTGGTTTATATGATGTTATGGTATAAATTTTATAACATATTTGGAATTGATTTATATTTATACCAAATAGTATAAAATTTATCCTCATATCTTTTACTGTGTACCTTTTTTCATTAAAAATTTAGTTAATTACAACTTATAAATTTAAATATATAAGGCAATGCAAAAAGTTAACATTTAAGAGTCATTTTGATTATTTAAAGTTTAAGGAAGTTTAAGCATGCAAACAGGAAAAAGCATTATTTCTGAAAAGTTCTGACAATTAAGCTGCACGATTAATTAAATAAAGCACTATGCTTTATGTAAACCCTCTTATAGGCATAAGTAATCAAATTCATGTACTCGGTTACAGTTTATATTTCTTGCTGGGTTGCTTAGGGTGTTTGTTTCACTTACTGTGGAACAAATTTTAAAATTTAGTTCATATTAAAATATATGAGGATACATTTTATACTATTTGGTATAAATATGTATCAATTCCAAATATGTTATAAAATGTATACCATAACATCGTATAAGCCAAATTTATAAAAGTTTGTATAGATTTTATCCGAAAAGTGTATAAAATTTGTTTACACCAGGTTGGTAAACATTTTTATAAGCAAAAGTATAAAATCTTTTTATACCATATTTGGTTACTTTTTATAGCAATATTGTATAAAAATATGTTGCACATATGTAAACATGCATTAAAGATGTTAATATGTGTTTCATTTGAAGTCATAAATCAGGAATCATGTTTAGATTTCAATTGATAGATTTCATGATATATTGTTTTTTTATATTTTCAAAAACAATTTGACAGGAAAAATTAAGAGTAAAAAATTGTACTCAGAAATTCGCATGTTTAATCATGTTGGCAGAGCTTCCAATTCAAGCGCACTATTTTTGTTGTAATGTGATGCACAAAAAATATTCAACGGAACTATTTGTGCATGACATGATTACTGACTGAAGAACAAACTGATTGTCTGATAGCATCGCTGAAGTTCGGTAGCTTCGAAAACTTGACTTGTACGTGAAAGACGAGTGGCTCCGTGAGGTTTTCGTGTGTACAACTGGAATATGTATAAGATTTTTAAATTAAATTAAATTAAAAAAAAAATTAAGATTTTTATAAATTGATGGTATATAATTTATACTGCTTTGAAGTAAAATAGCGGTTTGAATGGAAATGCAAGTTTTATAATATTGAGTGGGATAAAACTTATAATAAATTTGGAATAAAACGAGTTTATACAACAGAAATGTTATAAAAAAGATAAAATTTATCCTCAAATTTTTTACTGTGTGTTTATGCTTAATTTATGATACTTTACAGCAAAGTATAAATAAGTGCCAGTAGCTGGGCACCTTTTTGGAGTGTCGATTTTCGAGACTTTTGTAAAATGACTGCCAAGATCGTAGGTATATATTGAATTTTTAATTTCCTTTTTTGTAAGCTATTGAACTCAACATTCATATGAAACCAAGAGCTCCACCAAATTATGTTACAAACGAAAGTTATGGCCTCAAAATCTTACGGTGCCAGTAGGTGGGCACTCCCCTAATTATAAGTATCAGATAAAATATTAATTCCCCGTAAATAATCATGAGAAATTATATGAATTATAAACCTCCCGGAAAGTATGAGACCATTCTTCCATACCCCGATCAACTTCAAATTTCTCGCAAACCGGACAATTCCCCACCAACTTCTAAATTTGCTCCCAAATACATATATTCTCGTCGACGTTTGGAAAATTCAATATTATCATTATCCCCATCATTTAACAACTCATCTTCGCTCTCTTCCCAGCCTTAAATTTTTTTTTTTCAATATCATTATTATGAAAAGCCCTAACAGAAAACATATTACTTAATGCATTTTATTACATATATGCAATAATCAACGTATATTCATGTCAACGTAAGCGCATGAGTTTGCACATATGATATGATACGTTACAACTGTTTGGTTAATATTATGTAATTGATCAATATAAACGATTAACAAAGAAAATTAAGTGAACTTTTTAAATGATACTTACATTTTGGAAAATTTTTTACCAGAGTTTACGATATTAAATGAAATTAAGACAATTTTTTCACTTGTTCAAAAACACATGTTGGTTTTTAACTAATGTGCACACGTAATAAACAAAGTATGCAAAACTGCGCCGAGAATAGAGAATAAGATATAAAAAAATATCTAGAGATTGAAACAGAAAAATTTGAAATATTAGAGTTGCTACATACACGCGAACCCAACATTGAATATATGGGCATTTCCACAGAAAGGTCTACCGGGACCGAAAAAAAAATTGTTAAATAAACAAATAATTTTTTTGTTATTATTTTAAAAAAATGCTTGAATTTTTATAATTTACTGCATTTACAACTTATTTCAGTTTTTATTCTGAGAAAATTGGCCTGATATCTGAGAAATATGTTTTTCTTGCTTTTAGCTGCTTTTAAGGCCTTTTTCTCTTAGTATTTTTCGTTTATTTATCAACGTAATGTTTGCACTCTTCTTATAAAATTCATCTATAAACTACAAATAAAAAATAAAAAATAAAAAGATACCAAACAAGGCACGATTTACGGTAAATTTTTTATATTGCTTTAACTACTATTCGAATGTCGCGTTCTTGTACCTAAATCATCATATGTTATCAGAACATCGTGCTCGTTCTTAGCAAGTGTCTGAAAATTGTAACTTAAATCAAATTTGGTCGCCTTACTATAAAAAAAAGTTACTGCAGGTAAAAATCATACTAAACATTTAATATGGATCATCAAAATGTGTCGCGTTCGCGATCATGCGTCGTATTTTTAATACACTTTGTATGGGAAAGTATGGAAAGGTTTCATTCGATTTTTCTAAATTTTTTGCACAGTGTTAATAGTTCAAATTAAAGCTCATGAGCTAATTCTCAAGTCATTGGATTGATTTTTAGTAGATTTTTAAGAAATTTTCCAATTTGAGAACGTCAATTTGTATGGGAGGTATACGTGGTTTTCATCCTATTGGGATTATTTTCGAACATGATCTTTATTTTTACGATATAAGCTTAAATATCGAATTTCATTATTATAACTTAATAATAACGGCTGTAATCATGTCAAAAGATGGGGGGACATACAAAAACAGGGATGCCATGGTTAAAACAACTTAGAAGGTGATACTGCAGTATAATATATGCACTTTTCTATATCTGCCACGCCTCTTTGTGGGCGTAAAAAAGTCTTCATAAAGTAAATAACCACATACGTAGGACGGGTGGTGTTACAAAGAAATATAATATTTTTTCTCACTAGCCTCTTTTGAATTTTTTTTTTTTTTAAATATTACTAATATATAACTCACAAATAATATTTACGATGTTTTTGGTAGGTAATGAAATATTTAGCTGAAATTACTTTAACTAATTCTTATTAAAAACGTGATGAGAAAAAATGTCGCGTGCTAGATGTCGCGTTCGCGATCAGGCTTAAGCTCAATAAAAAAAAAACTAATGGAAATATGTCAAAATGACAAATATTTCTTGAAAGCCACATTCATTTTATTTAATTTGCAATTAACCGCTTTAAAATATTATGTTACGTTTCGCAGATATTTGCATTTTTCTAGATGTAGTCGAAAACGAGTTCCATTTTTTGTCGCGTTCGCGATGCCATGTTTATTGCTAATATTTTAGAAACATAAAATCTAGAGAACCTAACTTTTTTTTCTAAATATAGTGCTAATAAAATGCTATCTAAAACTGGAAAAAAAATAAAATTTGTTTTGAGTTTTCTTTATTATTTTGCTCCTCAAAGGCGTACGAATGTCGCGTTCGCGACTTTGGAAATGCCCATATGCAATATATGCAATGCGATGCAACGATGAGTTAAGTGCTGTATTAACATTTAAAGAAGAGAAATTAATTTTATTATACGTAGCTTTTAATTCAGGATATTTATAAGAGTGATTTTCATATTTAAAAAATAAATATAATCTTTTGCAAGATTTGTTCAATAAAATTTGGCAACGTTTTCACAAAAATGGCTATGAATTGAATGGGAACTTCTTGAGATTGTCACACGAAAAAAAACTGAAACAACAACAAGAAACAACCTGACCAAGCACAATACTTGGTATAATATAAGTTTTGCACTTATTTTATGAACCTGCAAAACAATTGAATATATAAGCCACATATTTTCGCTTTTGTCCACTGTGCAATATTGCCGAATACAAATTTACGTACGCATTCCTTTGTTATTGTTTTATGGGAAGAGCTGGTGCTAGCCCGAAGCCGGTAGCGCGAGCTGATAAGCTGAACATCACTACTATACATAGTGAATAATTTATGTCGGCACAGGGTGCTTTGTTAAAATTCATATTACTTAAACTAACAATTCACTTAATTTAATATTTAAAATTATTATTGAATATATGTAACTTAATTTTAAAATTCATTTAACAAAAGTAATTTACAAAATATGCTTAATATATTTTGAAAAGTAATACTTAATAAAGTACATAACTGTGTCAGCTGTTTGATGAGTAGTTGTCGCTTGCTGCTGTTGTCATAGTCGCTCGCTGTTGTTATTGTTGCTCTCTGTTTTTGTTGTCTCTCGCTGTTGTTGTTGTTGCTAGCTGTTGTATGAGACACCCAAACCAGCATGACTCAAAACGTATTTATAAGACTAACGTCACCTTATTTTTTGCCGCGGTTCAAGGAAACTAGGAAGAGTCATGTTTATATATTATTTTTTAATGAAAAGGGAGTTGAAAATTTATAAACCCGACTTATGTCATTGGAAGCTAAAACGTCAAGAGCAGACTTAACCCTAGAATCCATACGGGGTGCGTTAGAACCCTATTTCAAATTAAAAATGCTTGTATTTTTTGTGGGAAGGTCTTTAAAACATCACATTTCTATCACTGCAACTGTAATTTTTGTGCTAGATTTTTTGTTATTCTTTTTTAAAATGAACTCATCATAAATATAAAAATATATATTTGTATCATTGTTTCTCAATTTAAAGAAATACCGCTTTGAAGTTAGTGGGGTGTAGCGAAAACCCCAAATAGGTTAACGAAATAAAAAACAAGGTATGGTTTTTACGGTTAGTATCTGTTAAATCAGTTAAAAAAAGACATTGTCATAAAAGGCTAACCTGCCTCTGTTATTCGGCTGAACAAGAGTATGAATGCGTTTTTTTTTTTATTTTTGCAGAGCCATCATCCATGAATGCACCTCAATATTCTCAACAAAAAGTTTACTTTTGAATTTATTTACATTTATTTTTTTGTAAATATATTATACATTGAAAAAATATAAATCATATAATAAGGGAGAGTGGTACTAGTTGTCACAAAATTTGAATGAACCGCTGTAACTCCCACAAATCAAGCAATAATGGCACTGCAAAACTTTTAAACATAAATTCAATATTTTATTCTTCAATCCTGAAATGAAAAGTGTATATTATTTTAAAATAAATCAAAAAATTTTCTTGATAAAAAATTCAACTCGCCTGGGACAACTTACCCCACGAGTGGGGTAACTTGTTCCAATGCGTAGTCCCCGTTGTCACACTTCTTAATCGTCATCGCTGCCACACTCCGAAATACAATTTAAGCAGAAATGTATCAAACTACCACTATCAATGCATTATGTGCACAACGTTTGCATTTTATACATTGACGACAATTGTTATTGGATTTGACGCTTGACAACAAACTACACATAGTGAATACATGTTATCTCTATTGATACTAGCTGTATTCGGCTTGCATCATGATATCTGAAGATGTCTGACCTCGGTTTGTGAGTCGTTTGCGATTTCTTGGCATATTTCCATATTGGAAATTTATTTAAAATTGAATATAACACACTTTTATTTGTCTAAACACAAATTTTAAAAAAATATAAAAATGCAAAAATCAAACTTAGTTTCTTAAATTTCTTTTAATTTTTACAAAAGAAAACTAACGGCTAGACATTGCAATAGCGTATAGATGGCATTGATATTCAACTTGATAACGTGTTGAATTAAAAGATATCGGCGTTGTGACAACTAGTACTTGAGACAACGGGGACGACTCTCCCCTATATGATTTTTTTTGTAAATTTAAATTAATTTATGTTTGACAATATGTATTTAAATATCAGGTTAGCAAAATATTTTAAAATAAATTCAGATTCGGTGAGCCGGCAAAACTTCCTTTTCAACATGCCCAAAATAAATGATACACGATGCCTTTTTTGAATTTTTCAACATTATCTTACTTCTCCAAGGTCTCCACTACAAGAATGCGTAAATGCAATGCTGTTCATGCAACGATCACAAGACAAGTAATAAACACTGATTAACTGTTTATTATTTGCTTATTTTTGTTGTTCTATTTTTAAATTTTAAAAACAAGAACAACAAAGCTGTGAATTGAAAATGTATGTGTGCATTAATAATATTTTTTTGCATGGGTATAAAAAGAGCGGGCATAAATATATAAATATCAGTTAAGCACTATCAGCAGATAAAGAATCAAGCGACTAAAGTGTTTATTGTGGTAAATATGATACAAAGTGTTTCCGGAAATACTGCTATATTAGCAGTATTTTTAGTACTAGCTTGGAACTTCTCAACAACGTCCGGGGCATCAATCCAAATCGATGAAAATAAAACACTTGTCCAGCATCTCTTGCCGCAACCAATAGAGACTATGGAAAAGGATTTAACTGTGTCAAAACCTACTGAAGAAATTCCATTCATATCATACCAAATGGATGAAAGCGAACAATTTGAACAAAAACGATTACGAAGATACGGCACCAGCAACGGCAGCACCAACACACGCAGCACCATCATCAACAGTACCGACAACGGTAACACTATCACCACTAGTTCCATCAACAACAGCCACATCTACGGCAGCACCATTATCAACAGTGCCATTAAAAACAGCACCATCAGAGGCAGCACCATCACTGGCAGCAACATCAAAGGATGCACCATCATCGGCTCTACCATTTACGCCAGCAAAGCTTATGGTTGCACCATCAACGGCAAAACTTACAACGGCTGCACCATCTACGAAGACAACATTAGCGGCTGCAACTAAGGAAGCACCATCAACGGCAGCACCGTAAACGGAAGCACCATATACGGAGGCAGCATCTAGGAAGCATCATCTTTGCAAATTAAGCAACGGCTTCATATACTATACAGTATCAGCTTTATTCATGTCCGTCCGTCCGTTTTTTCTGCGTGTTGTCCGTAAACATAGTATAAGAAGGCGTTGAGATAATTGCATCAAACTTGGTACGCATATTTACATGAACCCAAGAATTTGCACTATTGAATTTTTTTGGACTTCGACCAGGTACACGCCTACCTCTCATGCGACCTCAAAATTGAAATCACTTTATACAGGGTTAAGTTTAAGCTACATAAATTCAATTTGATTTATATGTGTTTTATACCAAAACAAGACGTACACAAAAAAAAAGGGGCGTGATTCGCTCACTAACACACCCAGCTCTCATACAACCTTACAGTTTTACGCTACATTAAAGTTTTTACAGTTTTTACATTACAGTTTTTACACTTACATAGTTTTTACACTATGGTAAGAACTCTAAAAAGGAGTTTATACATAAGCTATGAAGATAAGACTTGGTATATGAGTATGTTAAATTAAAACTACATTTTATACACAAAATGGGCGTGATCCACTCACCAACACGCTCTCCCATAACTGCCATACATCCTACATTGTTTAAACCGGTATAGTTCGATAAAGAAGAACATAAGGGGTATTCACACTGCCTTGGGTAATTGGGTAGATTGGCAAATGCCATACATTTTGTTTTTGTAAAAGTGCCATCCTACCAATGTACCCATCTACCAATCTACTCTAGCTGACCCCCTGACTTGTTTGGGTAGATTGATTGAGTACTTTTTTTATGGGTTACCACCTTTTCCAAAAGAAGGCAATAATTGAAGTGATAAAAAAACTAAAACAAAGTAAACAAATTATAAGTGAATAAAATAGAAAAATGTGTTCAAATGAGTTATTCTCAAATTTTTGAGATAAAAATTATTAAATGCCGCAAAGTTCACGTTTAAAATTACTCCTACATATATAAAATAACTTTTTTACGCTCGTACAATAGCCTGAATTTTGCGCTCATAAAATGACATGAATAATATAGTGGCAACTCTTTCCTAGCTGTCACTCATCTCTCATCAGCTGTTATTCTACAAAGTACTCAATTGCAGTTAAGGGTGCTCGCAGTAATCAAAAGTACTCAATCTACCCGTACCGAACTACCCAAGTCAGTGTGAATACCCCTATAGATTTTGAAAGAAATTGGAAATTATTTCTATTTGTTTTAGAATTTTAGTATATATTTTATTATTAAAGGAGGTTACTTAAAACTTTCTTTACTTGTTTTTTTATAAAATTGAATCTTAAGCCTGAACAACATAAACCAAAACCACAAACATAGTGCAAGATCTAAAAATAAAATCAACAACTTTGTTTTGATTTTTATTGCCTTCATTTATAATATTTTGCAATAAAAAATTTCTTATGATTAAAATTAACGTATCTTTCGTCCAGTGGCGTAACTAGATAATCTAGGGCCCGCGTGCAAAATTAAATGTCTTATATCTTAAATAATTTATAATAATTTTCAATTTATTAAATGACCGGTCTGCACTTGCGGAGATCACTGAGATTGTAAAAAACTACAGCATAGCTGTGTGAACTCCTGTTATGTCACATTCAATTGCTACAAAATTTGTAATGATTTTTTGACACAATTTATTAACGGTATCCAATTTATCAGCTTGTAAATACTGATAAATTGTTGAGTAAAATTTTGGGCTATGATTTTACAGTATTTTATTTGAAAGTTATCGCATTTTTTTATTATATCAGATTCGTTACCATTTAATATTTGTAGTGTCAGCGATGGAAGGGCGGGTCGCCATATCGCTTAAGGGCCCGGTGCTCTGCACCGTCTTGCACCTATGGAGTAATGCCACTTCTTTCGTCTACCAAAATATGTCATCAGGTTAAAAACAATATTTAGCAATAATCGGCGTTAATGTACATATAAAAAGAAAAATAAGTTAAATATAGGCACTTATTTAATATATTATTTATTATTTATTTATATAAATCAGTATAAATTTTGGCTAAAAGACATCGCAATACTTCTGATGGGGATGGTTAGTCAAAAGATTAAAATTTCTTAGACTATTGGATGCCACTTTAAAAATTCTGTCATTTGACTAGAGTTACCATATTATGAAAATCATTAATTTTACGGTGATGGAAAAAGTGGCAATGGAAAATAGGAAATATGGAAAATGGATCAAAACACAACAGAAATATTTTGTTTCTTATCTTATATTTTCATCGACACCAACTTTGGATCGATCACATTATTAATAAGAAAGTAAAAGGTAATTAACTGATTTCAGTATTTTTCTACCAAATCATCTGTTCGTTTAAAAACCTGCGCCACAATTTTTTATTTTGCCCTCTGTTGCAAGAAGTAATCGGCGCAGATTTCAGTTTGTAGTTTTATTTTTAAGAAAGACATGTACATTTTTTTGTTTTTAATTCGGAAAAAGTTATCACAGTGGTCTAAAGGGTAGAAAGATACCCATTAAATATATCAGCAACGCTTGGATGTATGAACCAGAATTTTTTCATTTGTGATCTGTATGATCGTGTATGAAATTTTGACAAAATCGTATGAGCGGATCTAGTACCAGGCAGAAATGGGTTAAGCTTTTTTTGATAATTAACCATTTGTGGATAATTCAGTGCAAAATGGATTGTTTTGTCCTATAAAATTGAAAAATTATGCTTTTATGCTGAAAGACCCTGTTTTCTTATTTTTCAACTTTTGCTCTAATTCACTGCTTGCTCAAGCTTTAGTCGCTCTTTAATAATTATTTTGAGAATCTGAATTTATTTAAGAGAAAATTATATTCATCATTAACTCTGTTTGCATGCCTATGAAAGATTTTATTTTATTTTCCTTGTCAAGCATGCTTAACCTTGGAAAGCTTTCGACTGAATTCTGAAACAAAAAATTTTGTGTGATTAAATTCGAATTTTTCAGAAAGAAAATGAATCAACTTTTCAATCATTGAATCAACCGTCAAATCAACTTTTCTTGTGATGATAATAAACAAATTTTTTTAAAGCAACATATCTTTAAAAAGCAACTAAGAATAAAAAAATACAATGTGTCTTACGTACTCCTTAAAAGAAGGTATATTTCAATAAAATCTGTTCATTTTATAGTATTGTATTTAATAAGAGTGCCTTAAAAAGAAAATAAATTATGCTTCACATAAAAAAAATTTACATATCCATAACTTCCATAAACAAAATATTAATTTGAGTAACTTTAAGGCAACCCAATAAACATTGTGAAGAGGTGTGATTCGTTGACAAGTTGCTTGTAAATAGTTTTTTCGTATTATTTTCGAATAGTTTGGTTTTGTCTGAATCAGAGGTTGGCTGGATGCTTAAAGATAGAACCGTTTAAAATTGCTTTGTCAAATAGCATTTAAGATGTTTTTAGCCCCCCCCCCCTTCCCCCCAATTTTTATTTCAACTAATTTTTTTTTTTGGTTTCAGGGACTTGCTATCGAATCGCTTTTCAATATTTTTATGACTTCCAGATTTTTTAATTTTGTTTATAACTTTGGTGATTCGTTAAAGAATTGATTCTTTTAAATTGAACGATTTGTAAATGAATTGCTTCTTTTAACATGTACGAGTCATTAACGAACTGCTTCTTTTAAATATCAAGATTCGGTAAAGAATTAATTTTCTAAGGTTTGGCGACCCGTTCACGAATTGTTTTTGTCAATTTCAACGATTCGCTAACGAAGGAGAAATTTCTCCCGTTCACGATATTATAAGTGAATTGTATATGATAATTGCTATTCTTTTGAAATGTACGAGAAAGCGATTCATAAACGATTTCATAAGTGAATCATTTTGTTTGTTGGGAAGGAACGCTTTTCAATACACAAAAAAACAAACAAAACAAATTGGTCATTTCAGCCCTTGAAAGGACTTTGACCGAGCTTCTTATGATCAATTGTGTTGAGTGTGTTATTAAATAATTGCACACATTTGACCGAGAACTGGACCTACATGTTTTATGCCAACTCTGAATGGCTAAAGTTCATGTTCTCAAGAAGCTTTACATGGCATTATTTACTCTCTGAGGTTTGCCATTGTCTGCAGAGAAGTGGTGACCGATAAGAAAAATTTTTTATTGATAAAACTTTTCGCCGCGACTGGGGATTGAACTCGGGCTCCGAGCATGCTAAGCCACACACTTAACCTGCATGCCACGGTCACCACTTTTCAATACACACTCACGGTTAAAAATTTTGGACTAGTTTTTAATCCAAACTTTGGTTTAAAGGAATTTTTAATCCAAAAAGTACTATTTTTTATTCCAAACTTAAGTTTAATTTGTTTTTAATCCAAAAAAGTTTAAGTTTAAGACTATTTTTGGACTACAAATTTACATTAAGGTAGTATTTTCAGGAAAAATTATTTATGTTACCTAAGATTGAAAACTACTATTACTACGAAATTTGCGCTAAAGATAATAGTTTATGTTGTTAAAGCAATGTTTCATTTATTTTTTAATTAAATGAAACAAATTGTTTCTTAAAATCTGAACCAAAATATTATTATATTCATTATTACATTAAGCAGTAATTCATAATACATAATAAGGGTATTCATGCAAAGCGGCAAGTTTGTATTTTGGGCAATTAGTTATTTTTATCAGTCGATTGTGCATTTGGAGAGACTTGTGAACTTGTTAACAGTCAACTTTCAGCATACATATAAACAGCTGATTGCTGGTTATTGATATATCTGGTTTGTGTAAACGGTTCTCCATACATTTCATTTATAAGGCTGATAAATTTATACGGTTTATATCATTTATAAGGGCATTGCCCATTTGCATGAATACCCTTAATGTATATATAGTGAAGTTTATGGCAATATAATAATATGTTGACATGAAGGCCTTTTGGATGAAAAGCCAACGAAAAGCAGCTCTTTATTTGACAGTTCTTCTATGGCGAAAAGCTGAATATTATGTAGCTTTTCAGCTGAAAAGCCATTGGCACGGACGCGACATTCTCACGGTTTTAATTACTCGAAAAACAAGAAAGAAACAAAAAGAACCGATATGTATTTTAAGTGTTCTAACGCGATGAAAGAGTGCTACATTTAAATAAAAATATTGGCAAGAATTAGTACAAATTAGTTCAAAGTAGGTACGCGACAAAACAAAATAAGTTTTTTTAACTCGTATAGAAATATGCAAAATTTGGCATAAATTAAGTTTGAGAACTTTTTTTAATATATATATACATGCTTATGGAGGTCAAAGGATAACTTTTCTCCGTAGACTTATGAAATATGAGAATTATCTCTTTCCTTTTTTTCTCACTAGGTCTCACCTTTGTGGATTAAAAAGTAATCCTTTTATATTTTTAACTTTTTTGGACTAAAATCTAATCCTTTTTGGATTATAATATTTTATACTTTCTGCGGATTAAAAATTATTCCTTTTTGGATTAAAAAATTTTAAACTTTTTGCGGATTAAAAATAAGTCCTTTTTGGATTGGAAAATTTAAAACTCTTCATTCGATTAAAAAGTAACCTTTTTTTGGTCGTGTCCTATATGTAATCCAAAAAAGATTAAAATTTAGCCCAAGATTTTTAACCGTGCTGGTAGAAATATTCTCAGAATTTTAGCTATGGAAGCTGCCTCGAATTGTTTTCAATATTTCAACACAATTTTTTTTTTTTGTAATTCCATAACCAAATTTTGATCGCGATTTGCGCAATATTAGGATTGATTTTAGACCAATAGTTTCTAACTGAAATTTTCTTAGAATTCATCATAGATTAGGTTTCTGCTATACGCTTGGACGATCAAAAATTTTACCTGGCCTAATGTATATAACATTTTTATTGCTGTTCTTTTGTTGATGTCAATTCTAAAGCAGATACAATTATTTGAAGAATTGTGATATGTTTATGTTAATTGAAAAGGTTTATTACCGAATTAATGTTTTAGTTTTCATTGAATTTAGCGATTCTTTGAATAAATTTAAATTTGTTTTAATATTAGATGTATCAAATTATTTAAAAGTTTTATAAAATTTTCCCAATGATGTAATGATGTACATACGTTAAGGTTAAGCAGTCACAAACCTGCCCACAGGCTGTTCAACTAGTTGTCCATACGGATCATGATTGATTGCATCTACTCTCGTTCGCTTCAACTTTGTTAACCATTTTCAGTTTTGTTACACATTTGCGTATCTAAAGAATAAGTATATGTTGTAACCATCTACTGGATAGTAGACGTTAAAAATACGTTACTCTTAAATACATTTCTTTACACAGCTCCACATATTGTAACGCATACTTTTTTTTCAATAAATTGAAAAATTTCAAAACATTTCGTCAAATTTGTTTATGTGTTTGTTTTAAAAAACAATACATGAATGCATTCAATGAATTGCTGCTCATGCAACGATCACACGGCAATAAACAAACATTGATTAACTTTTTATTATTTACTTATTTTTTTTGTTCTATTTTTTAACTTTTAAAAACAAAAAGAACAAAGCTTTGAATTGAAATTGTATGTTTGTAATAATTTTAATTTTTGCATGGGTATAAAAAGAGCGGGCATAAATATATAACTATCAGTTTAGCCCTATCAGCAGATAAAGAATCAAGTGACCAAAGTATTTATTGTGGTAAATATGAAACAAAGTGTTATCGGAAATACTGCTATTTTAGCAGTATTTTTAGTACAAGTTTCGAACTTATTAACAACGTCTGGGGCATCAATCCAAAGCGGTGAAAATAAAAAGCTTGTGCAGCATCTGTTGCCGAATCCAACAGAGACTAGGGAAAAGGATTTAACTGTGTCAAAACATACTGAAGAAGTTCCATTCATATCATACCAAATTGATGAAAGCGAAAAATTTGAGCTAAAACGATTACAACGAGAGGTGACAGCAAAACTTACGATCATCACTTTAAAAGCAGCTAACAACAATAACAACAACGACGAAAGCAGCACCTTCTACATCACCAGTAACGGCAGCACCAACAAAGGCAGCACCATCATCAGCAAAACCACCGACAATGGTAACACTATCACCAATAGCTCCATCAACGACAGTCACATCTACGGCGCAACCATCGACGACAGCACCATCAACGGCAGCACCGTCCAGGGCAGCACCATCAAAGGCAGCACCATCATCAACAGTATCGACAACGGTAACACTATCACCAAAAGTTCCATCAACAACAGCCACATCTACGGCGCTACCATCGACGACAGCACCATTGACGGCAGCACCGGCCAGGGCAGCACCATCATAGGCAGCACCATCATCAACAGTACCGACAACGCTAACACTATCACCAATAGCTCCATCAACGACAGCCGCATTTACGGCAGCACAATCAAAGACAGTACCATCAAAGGCTGCACCATCTACGGCTCTACCATTTACGCCAGCAAAGCCTATGGTTGCACCATCAACGGCAAAACCTACAATGGCTGCACTATCATCGGAGACAACATCAGCGGCTGCACCTTCTAAGGCAGCACCATCAGCGGCAGGATCGTAAACAGAAGCAGCATATACAGAGGCAGCATCTAAGTGGCATCATCTTCGGCAAATTAAGCAACGGCTTCATATACACTACAGTAGCTGCTTTATTCATATCCGTCCGTCCGTCCGTTCGTTTGTGTGTTATCCGTAAACATAGTATAAGAAGGAGTTGACATAATTGCACATATTAACTTGAACCCAAGAGTCTGCACTATTGAATATTTTTGGACTTCGCTCAAGGATACGCCTATCTCCCATACGACCTCAAAATTGAAATCACTTTATATAGAGTTGTGTCTAAGCTTCAGAAATTCAATTTGATTTGTATGTGTTTTATACCAAATACAAGACGTACACCAAAAATGGTCATAATCCGCCACACACACGCCCACCTCTCATACAACCCACCATAGTAAAAACTCTAGAAAAGAGTTTATATGTAAGCAATGAAGATTAAACGTGTTATATGAGTATGTTAAATTAAAACTAAATTGTTTACCTCAAAATGGTCGTCATCCAAAAACAAACACATCCACCTCCCAAACAGCCTACATTGCTTAAACCAGTATAGTTCTATAAAGAATAATATAGATTTTGCACAAAAATAGAAAATTATTTATATATGTTTTAGTATTTTAGTATATATTTTTATAACATAGGAGCAGTGGCGTAGCGAGGGGGGGGGCAGGGGGTGTCATCATGCCCCGGGCGCCACTCGCAGAGGGGCGCCAAATCATTCTCAAGACAAACAAAATTTTGCAAAAAAAATTGTTTTAATTAATTAATTCAATAATTAAGTTAGCCAACTATAGGGTACAATGCTATGATAATGTTGCCCTTATGTCAAATCACATATCTGGCGTTGAACAAAAAATAATAGAAAAAAATAATAAGGCAACATTTGTAAATTGTGAAAACCACACATTTAATTTAGTAGGAGTTACTACAGCTAACCAATATTCAATCTTTGTAACATGTCTTGAAATAATTGATAACATACGTCTCTTTTTCTCACGTTCAATATTACGATGGAAATTGTTAAAAATGCTTTAAAAAAATCTGTTAAAGAATTTTTAACACGATGGAGCGCCAGAGCGCAAGAAGTTAGCGTTATTGTCGAGGGACTGGAAGAATACGTAGAACTATAAGAAAAATTAGCAGATGAAAATACTGCCACAAGTGGTACACCAGAAATGCTGCAATCTTTATCTTAAACCGAATTTAAATATCATAACTAGTCCATTTTTGGCATGAACTCTCAGAGAATTGACCGTGTGCAGCTCAGATTACAAGGTCCTAAAATTAAGTTTAAAGAAGCGTTCCATGATCTCAAATTATTGGCGACTGAACTTGCAGAAATTCGTAACGAGATATGTGAAAAAACTATCGAAAAGGCTAAAAAGCTTTGTAAAAAAGGGGGAATCGATACAACAATCCGTATAAAATGTTGCCGACAAATGCGCGGAGAATTAACTCGAGATATAGTCTTTCCGCAGAAAGTGAAAAATCTGGCGTTATGAAAAGCGTTCTTGATCGTCTGCATCAGGAAATAATCTCTTAATTTACACGACAAGGGACCTTAATTCTAAATTTTGGTATTTTCTGGACGTTGAAAATTTATTAATAAATGATTGTAAAAATTTGGGAGATTTTTATAATACAGATTTAAATGGAACAGAATTTTCATTTAAAAAAAATATGTTTTTCCAAACCTGAGAGTAGCACTTAAAATACTTATTACTATTTCAGTATCAATCAGTGTACAATTGAATAAAATATGTAAAATACAGTAAAATGTCGAAATTTACGTCTTCACTAAATGCATCTCCTGACCGTATTTTTGCACGCATGATAAAAATGAAAAAAATTTCGATTTTTTATGAATTATGATAGCGCAAAAGCTACTAATCCAAATGTATAAATTTGTTGAACAAACATGAAAAAAATTAGAAATTTTATTCGGCTTAGCATGATTATTAATATTGAACAAGAATTGTACAAGATATATTCCAACATATGCGACTGTATTTGAAAAAAGTGAGAAAAACTTTAAAAATCTTATAAATCTTATGAAATCTTTAAAAAGCACGTAAATCCTAAAACTCTGTCCGTTTGCGTGAAATTTCACTCGCAACATTCATATTTTGTTGCGTGAAAATTCTGACAAATATTTTGTTGTGAAGAAATTGAAAAATTAGAGAAAGTCATGCTTTACTTCTCAAAATAGACCAGCTTTATTCATACAAAATTCAATATATCTTTAGTTCGTGTTTGTAAGAGTAGAATAGAGTTAAAATATCGAATGTTCAAAATTAAATAAAGTAAAATTTACTTAATTGAAATAAAAAAATATAAACTTTATTATTTCAGTTAGCGAATAGTTAAGCAAGCAACAGTTATCTTTAACGAATTTTCAAAGTTAGGAATAAACATTGCTAGCAAAGATGTTATGGATACGAGTTAACAGGTTAAGGGTAGTTAAGGGCCAGTTAACGATAACCACAAGTGTCTTTAACGCTTATGGGAATTCCACTGATGTTAATGCTCTACATAAAAAATAATTTAAAAGTGAAGTGGCTGAATACTTGGGAAAAAATAAGACTAGCATCACAGAACAACCCAAAAGAATCAAAGCTCAGACTTACTCATATCCTTAGACTTTCATTCTTCATTCGTTAACCAACGTTTTGTTCTCTTCATGTCTTTTTATTTCTTTGGCTAATGATATTCCTATTCTGATGTTTGAAATCACCTTTTTTATTAAAACCAATTTAGAAATATATTAAAGAACTTTAAAATGAATTGGTAACATCTCGATGTTACTCGATCTTTGTACTCGTACAAATAACATTTGTCAAAAGTACCCCAATCAAAAATGTCAAATGTACTTAAATGCTCTCGGCTTCTTTTTTTAAATTTTTTTTAGTTTATATTTAATTTTATTGAAATTCACTTAAATTTTCAAAAACATAAATAGTTTTTACCTTTTCTAAAAGGTACTTTGATTAACTTTTATAACTCGGTCAGGAAGTCGTTATGTATCAGTGCCGGAAAATAACAGTTACGCGCGCAAAAACACAAGAAATTTTCTGTTACTTTTCTTCATGTAATGCAAGAATCGTCAAACTTCGTGACGATTGCTGATATACAATGATGCAAAATTTAAAAACAAATTATTGTAAAATAACGGTTCTTTCATACCGAAAACGTCATAGTCAAATGTGCACCAAAGTCAAGAGTACCCCAGTTTACCCTACTAAGCTTAACTATAAAAACTTTTTTTGCAATTTTCGTTTTAAGAGACCCTAAACCTATAACAAAATATAATGAACTATCGTGTACAGAACCTTTTTCTGATTTTGACGCATAGTGTTTTTTGTATTATGTAATTTAATAAGTGTATTATAATTATTTGTACTAAATATTAAAAAATATATATAATAAATCCTTATTTTTTTTCATTATTTCATTGGGGGCGCCAAAAAATTGTTTTGCCCCGGGCGCCAGTTATGCTCGCTACGCCACTGCATAGGAGATTAAGGGCATTCCATAGTCGGACCTGACCGACTTTAGACTTTCTTTACTTCCTTTATTTTAGAATTGGATGTGAAGCCTGAATCATATGAAACAAAAGCACAAACAAAGTCAAAAGTCGATATATATATATAATCAACAACTGTATTTTAATTTTTATTTCCTTCATTTATAATATTTTGTAACGAAAAAAATTCTTATGATTAAAATAAACTTATATTTTGTCTACAAAATATGTCATTAAGTTCAAAACATATACAATTGTCAAGATAAGACGTATCTTTTTGCACGTTCTGTTTAAATAACAATATTTAGTTATAATTGGCGTATGTATAAAAAGAAAAATAAGCTAAATACAGGCACTTATTTCATTTATTATTGATCATTATTTATTATTTATTTATTTATAAAAATTAGCAAAAAGTTTGGGTAAAAGACATCGCTACTTTCTGCTAGATGCTGCCATTTGACTAGAGTTGCCAAATCTTCTTTTATTATCTTTTATATATTGGGTCATATTAATAAAAAGAGTGGAGTGGAGTGAACTCAGCTTCACTCGACTTTACTCTGATCGGTATGAATAAAGCATATTAATAAAAATAACTCAACTCCACTCCACTCATGTTTTTTTTTGACGTTGAGTGTTCCCTCAGAATAAACATCGCACACTCCAGTACACTCAGTTTTTGTTTATTTCATGTTAATAAAAACTGAGAGCACTCAACAAAAGTTGAGTGTGCTATTTAGCTGCCTCATTTTTGTTCAATGTATACAAATTTTATATTTGCAATTTATTTTGCATTAAAAACTTTGTAAATACTTGTGTTTTGGTTTAATTTCAAATAAATAGCCTCTTTGCTGTATTTTTTATTTGATTCCGATGAAAAAGACGAAGATGGAATGCACAAAATTTTATAAAAATTGGCAGGTGACAATTCTTCAAACTCATTGCAGTTAACTGATTATTCATTATTTTATAAAATTTTGACTTTTATAAAACTTTGTTTTATACCTTTGGATGCTCTTGTCATCCCTAATTGTAAGTTATATATGCTCCGCTGAAGCTTTTGCAACTCGGAATTTTTCCGGATTAAATCCTTATTTATCCGTTGGTCAAAAGTTCTTCGACATCTTAATTAATTTTTAATTTATTATCACTATCACTTGAGCTTTCCATTTTATTGTCATTGAAGTGTAGCTTGACACATTCTTATGTGCCTGTCAAGCAGTTACAATGAAATCTTGACATATTTGTAAACTTGACAAATTTTTCTGATTTATAAAAAAACATATTAATATAAAATGCTTGACAATTGAAAGGGGAATCGTCGGTCACAACATTAGATGAGAGCAGATGAGACCACACTAAATACATTCCAAAAAATCTCTACTCTGTGTTCTTTCAGAGCACTCTGAATTATCAAAAAAAAAATTAACCGTGCATCAAAGGTCTCAATTGTTATTTAGGAATATTTTGTGTAATATTATTATTTACAATAAAATATTTTTTGCACAATTTTATATTTTGCATGTTATTTTTATTCTTTTCCTTTATTTTTGTTGACGATTATTTGTTTCCATTTCTTTCAAAAGCCCGGCAGATAGAACTCTGGTATGTGCTTTACGTGCTCTAACGTTTAATAAAGAGCACGAAGAGTCGTATTGAGATCGCTAACAAATTGTTTGACAGTCTTTGTTCTGCTCTCATCAAATAAACGAAAACGCCTTATACTGTTTCACACGTTAAACAAAGCTACTGTCATGAGTGAACCCTCAAGCGATGTTTTTTTGCCCTCCGAGTGAAGTGGAGTTTATTTAATACGGATTTCACACTCTACTCAACTAACATCGCAACCTCAAAACGTACACTCAAGCACTCCACACCACTCGTTCACTCAGTTTTTATTAATTCCTCTCATTATCTTCTTATAAGAATCCAAAAAACTTGTCCCTGATGGTCAATGGACTCTGGGTCGTGGGTCATGAAGTAAGTTTAGAAACTCTTCGATAGGAAGTCTTGTTATTATTTATTAAACTTAAGGGGGACATGACATTGGCCGTTTTTTGTAATCGACTTTAGTAATCGACTTAGTATCAATTTAAGTAAATATTCTTAAGATTCTAAGAAAAAAAATATCATGGAAATTCCTACGGTTTCAAAAGTAACAGCCGGATTAGTGAGAGCGCATTTTTAATTTTCGCGCTACCTACGTACGGCAGCTGGTATTAACTTGTTATACTTGCTACCTGACTTTTGGTGGTTGTTATTTCGTACCTACATGAAGGGTGGGTTTTTTTCTGTTATTGAATTTCTTGAAAAAAAGGCATCTTTATACCTCATATAGTGGAATTTTTATTTTATATGCTCAGTTATTTGTCATATTTTGCAGCGTAAAGTCGTGTTTTTTTTGTGAAAAATATTGAAAAATTTAAAAATGAAGCGTCGTTCTTTAGATTGAAAAAGCAAAAGAGGTTTTTTACACAAAATCATTACACCAAGAAAACCTATTTCAACAGAAGAAATGGAATCTGAGGTAGAGTTCACTACTACATATGCTAAAAAACTTCATGGATATTGGAAATGTAAAATTTGAAAAGAAATCTATAAGAAACAACACAACACAAGATAACGAAGGCATGCAGTAGCTTTATTTTTCTTTGTTCACAAACTTTGAGCGCGTTTATCTCGCAACCATGTTTTTCGTACTGGTTGCGATACTAGCGGGTTCATTTTTTTAAGAAAATTTTTTTTTGTAGTTTTCTAAACTTCAAACATTTTTTTTTATATTTTTTATGAATTTTTTAAGTCAATATTTTTTTCGAAAAAACACATTTTCAAATTTGGAACCACCAAAAATTGAAAAAATTTTTTAAAAAAGGCTCCTGTCATACGAAGCAATTTTGTTAAGATTTAAAACAGTCATTATTTCCAGATAGGACAATTTTTGCGACTCCCAGCGCTGCAACCACGAGGCCCCGTTGTTTTCTCTGCTGCCAGTTTGGAGCTCTATAAAACCATGTTGAAGTGAAAAATTTATTGTTTTTAGATATTTTTTTTTTTGTAATTTGTTCAATTCTCTATAATAATAAAAAAAATTTTGGAAAAATTTTTGTTTTTGGCTGAGTTATGTACTTTTAAAAAAGAACTGTTTTCTCTGCCGCGAATGTAATTTCCCCCCTTGATTAAATGTTCGGTCAAAAATAACCTTCCAAATAAGTTGCTTACAATCTTGAAAAAAATTGCATATGGCTGATTCCACACTAATGAGGAACGGAAACATGAATCCTAAAATGCTTTCAATTGAAATAATTTTTGGTTCTCGCATTAAAATGGAATCTAAAGTTACTTCTGCAAAATTATGTTTTTTTTTTGACAATTTAAGTAAAAAAACTGCGAGATGAGAAAAACTTAAAATATTTTGTTTAGAATTTAGAAAACGTTGAAAACAGCCATCTCATGATGCACATTCAAAAAAATTAGGTTAGTAATGTTAAAAAAGATAACAATGTTATCCAAGAACAGTTTATAACAAGGATTGGTTACTGCGTTAACAAAGAAAAAAATATTTAAACTTAGTGTTTTTTTCAGTGTCACACCCGTACCAGAAAAATGCTATAGTTTTCCAAAGAAGCAACATGGGCTTATGATAAAATTGAAACTTTCCTAAAGTAAGGATATTGATGTTTTGTTGGTCACACCCGGAACGGTTTTCAAAATTTTTGTTCTAATAATGAAATTTTTGCATGTATATGGGCATTTCCACAGGAAGGTCTACCGGGACCGAAAAAAAAAATTGTTAAATAAACAAATAATTTTTTTGTTATTATTTAAAAAAATGCTTGAATTTTTATAATTTACTGCATTTACAACTAATTTCAGTTTTTATTCTGAGAAAATTGGCCTGATACCTGAGAAATATGTTTTTCTTGCTTTTAGCTGCTTTTAAGGACTTTTTCTCTTTAGTATTTTTCGTTTATTTATCAACGTAATGTTTGCACTCTTCTTATAAAATCCATCTATAAGCTACAAATAAAATATAAAAAATAAAAAGATACCAAACAAAGCATGATTTACGGTAAATTTTTTATATTGCTCTAACTACTATTCGAATGTCGCGTTCTTGTACCTACAGTGGCTCACAGCTTATTTCGTGCAGACGATGTGTTAAACTTTGAAATGCTATAACTTGGTAACTAGTACTGATAATGAAAAAATTTAAACGACATTTGTTTGCTAGTAATTATATATTTATATATAAACTTTCATTTCTTTATATAATGGTCTACTAAAAAAATAATAATCAAAAAACTGAAAAAGCAGCAAAATTCAACGCCACAGCTTATTTCGTGCACTCCACTGAATCTTAAGAAAATGTAATATGTTTGTCTTTTTTAATATTTTGTGTGGCCGCCATTTTGTTAAATTACATCTTAAATCCATTTACTGGCTATCCATTTACTCTACTAATTTTTTGTAATATCTGGGGGTATTTGTTGCCATTCCTCCATCAATGCATTTTTTAATTAATTTTTATTGGAAATATTCCGCTTGCGAACGCCACTCTCCAAAATTGCCCACAAAATTTCTATTACATTTAAGTCGGGTGACTGTGCAGGCGTATTCATAAGATGCGGGCAATTCCAAATCAACCATGACTGGACGATTCTCGATTTATGTTTTGGGTCGTTGTCCTGGTAGAACCGAAATGTCTCTCGTACGCCCAAGGTGTCGATACTTTGAAGTAAATTTTCTTTTATAAAATCTAGGTACATTGTCTTGTCCATAATGCCTCCAATAAAAAATAATTTTCCAACGCCCGATGCAGCCATACGGGCCCAAACAATTACGCTGCCGCCACCATGTTTTACTGTAGGCTTGAGATGGTTATTGTTCAGCTCGGTATAAGCCTTACGCCATACATATTGCATTCCTTCGGAGCCAAAAATATTGAACTTAAACTCGTCCGAGAAAATGACGTCATTCCAGAATGTCCTAGAATATAAAACGTGTTATTTGACGAAGTTCAGTCCACATAGCTGATTTTTTTTTTTAATATAAGATTTGTTGTGTGTAACTCGACCATTAAACTCGTTGGCCTGCAGCAGATGACGAATTGTTTCGGCACAGCATTTCTTGCCCAACTCCTTCTAACCCTAAAGGACCCTAAAGGACCCTAAAGCCTCAGATTTTCTACGATTTTTCGCAGAATAAGTCGCTCGTCCGCTTCTGTACATATTTTAATTGGAGCATTTCTGGCCTTATCAGCCACACGATTTTCTTGCAAAAAGCGCTGGATGATGTACTGCACTGTAGAGGGTCTCAATTTTACTATTTCAGCTATTTGCGGTTGGATTTTTTCTTTTTTAAAGTGAAATAAAACTATTTCGTGCTGTTATATTGTTGTGCGACGGCCCATTTTTAAAACAAATCAATTAGTGCACTTAAGGTTTTAAGTCCAGACTAAAAACAACTGTTAACTCCGATCAGAAGAATCAGGACATCAGTCAAGATAAATACAGCGAACGAGAAAAATAAAATAACGGCATCACGTTCGAAAGCTTACATGTAAAAACAGTGTGCACGAAATAAGCTGTGGCGTTGAATTCTGCTGCTTTTTCAGTTTTTTGTTTATTATCTTTTTAGTAGACTTTTATATAAAGAAATTAAAGTTTATATTTAAATGTATAATTACTAGCAAACAAATGTCGTTTAAATTTTTTTATTACCAGTACTAGTTACCAAGTTATAGCATTTCAAAGTTTAACACATCGTCTGCACGAAATAAGCTGTGAGCCACTGTAAATCATCATATGTTATCAGAACTTCGTGACCGTTCTTGGCATGGGTCTGAAAATAGTAACTTAAATCAAATTTGGTCGCCTCACTATAAAAAAAAAGTTACTGCAGGTAAAAATCATACTAAACATTTAATATTGATCATCAAAATGTGTCGCGTTCGCGATCATGCGTCGTATTTTTAATACACTTTGTATGGGAAATTATGGAAGGTTCCATTCGATTTTTCTGAAGTTTTTGCTAAGTGTTAATAGTTCAAATTAAAGCTCATGAGCTTATTCTCAAGTCATTGGATTGATTTTTAGTAGATTTTTAATTAATTTTCCAATTTGAGAACGTCAATTTGTATGGGAGGTATACGTGGTTTTCATCCTATTGGGATTATTTTCGAACATGATCTTTATTTTTACGATATAAGCTTAAATATCGAATTTCATTATTATAACTTAATACTAACGGCTGTAATCACGACAACAGATGGGGCGACATACAAAAACATGGATGCCATGGTTAAAACAACTTAGAAGGTGATACTCCAGTATAATATATGCTCTTTTCTATATCTTCCACGCCTCCTTGTGGGCGTAAAAAAGTCTTCATAAAGTAAATAACCACATACGTAGGACGGGTGGTGTTACAAAGAAGTATGATATTTTTTCTCACTAGTCTCTTATGTATTTTTTTTTTTTTTTATTAATATTACTAATAAAAAACTCACAAATAATATTTACGATGTTTTTGGTAGGTAATGCAATATTTAGCTGAAATTACTTTAACTAATTCTTATTAAAAACGTGATGAGAAAAAATGTCGCGTGCTAGATGTCGCGTTCGCGATCAGGCTTAAGCTCAATTAAAAAAAAAAACTAAGGGAAATATGTCAAAATGACAAATATTTCTTGAAAGCTACATTAATGTTATTTAATTTACAATTAACCGTTTTAAAATATTATGTTACGTTTCGCAGATATTTGCATTTTTCTAGATGTAGTCGAAAACGAGTTCCATTTTTTGTCGCGTTCGCGATGCCATGTTTATTGCAAATATTTTGGAAACATAAAATCTAGAGAACCTAACTTTTTTTTCTAAATATAGTGCTAATAAAATGCTATCTAAAATTTGAGAAAAAAAAATTTGTTTTGAGTTTTCTTTATTATTTTACTCCTCAAAGGCGTACGAATGTCGCGTTCGCGACTATGGAAATGCCCATATGACTAAATACTTTGGTTAAAACTAGTTTTGTAAACTCATGTATAGCGAAATTATTCGTATAGGTATTGATTTCGCACACTAAATACCTCAACTAAATAGTCACAACTCAAAATTTTTTTATACCGACTTTTTGATATAAATCAATTTACAAAACACATATCTCACTATATTTTTCATTATTTTCTTTATTAACTGGAAGAATGAAGTTTGTGTGTTTAAATGAAAATTGCTTTTTTTCTGCGGTTTCAACCAAAGAGTTTTATTTTTCGCTTCTCTTGAAAAGTTATGTTTTTTGAGTTGTGACTGTTTTATATTTAGTGTGCGTGCGATTTGATCAAAAATTAATGCGAAAAATTTTTTTGCAAAAACATGTTTTTTTTTAAATACAATACATTAATTAAAAACATATTTTTCGATTTTTGTGTCAAAAATATGTGACTGTTATTATATCCCTTAAGTTCTTATATGTAATTCCCACATAACTCGCACTCGGCACACCAGGGACAATCTTATGTCACAAACGTCTCATTTAAAAGTTTAAAAAAGAATAGTTATCGCCATTTTGTCAAAATATTTTTCACTGGTATTCAACAGAAAATATATTAAATTTGACTATATGTAAGTCAAAAATGGTCTCATTGTGGAAGATGGCCTGAATTTCAATGTTAAACTCAGAATTTTTAGTTTTTAAACTTGTGCTCGTCACACCCGTCCCAGGTGTTTAAGCGAATGTAACTATTAAACTAGTATAAATAATTGCATTATGTTTTAGCATTTTGAAACCTTGGGGCATCTTCTAATAGACTCTTTAGTAAGAACACTCGACCAAACATGAACTTTCAAAACAGTAATAAAATTTCAATGAGTACGTTTTTGAGTACGGGTTTCGTGTTCTAAAGACCAACAGTCAATCGACTGTTGATTTGAAAGTTTCATTTGTTGCATGGTATTTAACAGTGAAATCTGTTATTTCAACGCATGCTTTTTTTTTTTAGCTTAGAACCAAGGATTTCAGGTGTCAAACCTATTCAGTCAAGTCTGCCTTGGTTCGGAAATGGGGAGATAGATAAGTAGGAGGGAAGTGAAGTCAAATGAAACAAGTGTAGAATGTTCTATGTGTGGCGGAATCTATATAATTAATAGGCTAAGGTTTTTTTTGTGACTTCAACTCCTCCCAGACCAATGGACCGATTCTATCGATTTAGATGTCATTAAATCAGGTTTAGGCTGTATATGTGCAAACCACTTTTAAAAATTGTGATTTCACTTCAGGGGGTTCCCAACCTTTTAAAACAGAAATAAAATTTTTGTACAAAAATCCGTTATTTTATCGATTTGAAATTTAGTTTGAGAAGAGCTTATGAGTTGATCGAATTTGAATTTTTTTCAAAACTAAAAATTTTTAACCAAAATTATCTTTTATGCATTCCTCAAATGTCAATTGTCCGAAAAATGCAGTTCCAAAATCAAAAATTCCACTTTCCGAGCAAACGACTCAGTCAAATTTTAACGGTTTTCAAAATTTTTTTGTTTTTCTAAATTTTTGTTCAATTTTCTTTGAAATTTGTTGACAATTACAGTAATTATCTTACCAAATGTATTTTTAATGAATTTTCTTAATATTTTCTTTAGTTGTTTAACGTGTATTTTTATCAAACGCCAAGACAGAGAAAAAAACTCTCTGAAATTTAAAGTTCTGTATTTGGAAGCGAATATCTCTGCCACTTTTTAAAAAATTTAATTTATTTCTTTTTTGTATTTAATTGCAACTAATTGACTTTAAAATAATAACAAAGTTTTTACCGTTACTTTATTATTTATATTTTAATCATTGCCTTTAAAAAGAGTCCAGTAAAATTAATGTTTCCTCAAAAAATGTATTAAAAATTGTTTTTGTTGTAAAAATAAAAAAAATTCAAATTTTCATTTTTGATTTTCTTTCATTAGATATAGTTGATTTAAGACCAATTTGTTTTTGTTTGACAGAAAAATTAATAAATACTATGTGTCATCGAAAAAACAAGGCTACCCCCTATGGTTTTTTGCTCGAAATTTTTTTTTTTTTAAATGTTGTTCTTATAATTTTTAAATCTTCAATAAGCTTCAAAAACAATATATTTGAAAAAAATTTCATTATAGCTACAACCAATTAAAAGTTATAGCCACGAATCTGTTTTAATCATCCTGCTTATCTATATAATTAATAGGCTAAGGTTTTTTTTGTGACTTCAACTCCTCCCAGACCAATGGACCGATTCTATCGATTTAGATGTCATTAAATCAGGTTTAGGCTGTATATGTGCAAACCACTTTTAAAAATTGTGATTTCACTTCAGGGGGTTCCCAACCTTTTAAAACAGAAATAAAATTTTTGTACAAAAATCCGTTATTTTATCGATTTGAAATTTAGTTTGAGAAGAGCTTATGAGTTGATCGAATTTGAATTTTTTTCAAAACTAAAAATTTTTAACCAAAATTATCTTTTATGCATTCCTCAAATGTCAATTGTCCGAAAAATGCAGTTCCAAAATCAAAAATTCCACTTTCCGAGCAAACGACTCAGTCAAATTTTAACGGTTTTCAAAATTTTTTTGTTTTTCTAAATTTTTGTTCAATTTTCTTTGAAATTTGTTGACAATTACAGTAATTATCTTACCAAATGTATTTTTAATGAATTTTCTTAATATTTTCTTTAGTTGTTTAACGTGTATTTTTATCAAACGCCAAGACAGAGAAAAAAACTCTCTGAAATTTAAAGTTCTGTATTTGGAAGCGAATATCTCTGCCACTTTTTAAAAAATTTAATTTATTTCTTTTTTGTATTTAATTGCAACTAATTGACTTTAAAATAATAACAAAGTTTTTACCGTTACTTTATTATTTATATTTTAATCATTGCCTTTAAAAAGAGTCCAGTAAAATTAATGTTTCCTCAAAAAATGTATTAAAAATTGTTTTTGTTGTAAAAATAAAAAAAATTCAAATTTTCATTTTTGATTTTCTTTCATTAGATATAGTTGATTTAAGACCAATTTGTTTTTGTTTGACAGAAAAATTAATAAATACTATGTGTCATCGAAAAAACAAGGCTACCCCCTATGGTTTTTTGCTCGAAATTTTTTTTTTTTTAAATGTTGTTCTTATAATTTTTAAATCTTCAATAAGCTTCAAAAACAATATATTTGAAAAAAATTTCATTATAGCTACAACCAATTAAAAGTTATAGCCACGAATCTGTTTTAATCATCCTGCTTATCTATATAATTAATAGGCTAAGGTTTTTTTTGTGACTTCAACTCCTCCCAGACCAATGGACCGATTCTATCGATTTAGATGTCATTAAATCAGGTTTAGGCTGTATATGTGCAAACCACTTTTAAAAATTGTGATTTCACTTCAGGGGGTTCCCAACCTTTTAAAACAGAAATAAAATTTTTGTACAAAAATCCGTTATTTTATCGATTTGAAATTTAGTTTGAGAAGAGCTTATGAGTTGATCGAATTTGAATTTTTTTCAAAACTAAAAATTTTTAACCAAAATTATCTTTTATGCATTCCTCAAATGTCAATTGTCCGAAAAATGCAGTTCCAAAATCAAAAATTCCACTTTCCGAGCAAACGACTCAGTCAAATTTTAACGGTTTTCAAAAAAAATTTTTTTTTTGGGTTTTTTGGTGTTTTTTCATTTAAATGTGTCATAAATCGATGTTGTAGTTGTTCTGTAAGTACCTTTTATTAATTTCTGAAATATATCTTAGTATTATTTCTTAAATCTATTTTTATGATTATCTATTTACATTAGTTATGTTTTATAGCTGGAATAGTTAAGCTACGATGTTTTCGAATAGTTATAATGTTTTTCTCAGTAGTTATATTAGTGTAAGTGTTTCTAACACTTAATTTTTATTGAATTGCTCGAATTCGGGCAACAGGTTTACTAGTCTATATTAACAGGCGAATTTGAATCTGAGGTAAGTGTTATGCCTTAACCTCAGTCAATTCGAGTTATTTTAAACAATCTCATTCCACAAACATCTCTACCACCAACTACAACTTTCAAAGTCGTATGTTTTGATGAATTTGTAATTTCAGTTGATAAAAAATGAGGAAATAATTAAAGAAAGGTAAAAGCGTAGGACCATCGCTAGACCGGGATTCGAACCCGGAATCTCTGGATTGACAGTCAAGCACGCTAACGACTCGACTACCGAGACTGCTTAGTCAGATGGTTGAACGGGAATCTTGAGCAGTCCTCTCAAATGCGTTTTTGTATGGTATTGTAGCATCAATTCTTAGTAAGTTCGAAATTAACCATTGAATAGATTTTAAGTTTTCCCTTATTTCTGGCGTTCAAGTTGAGTTTTGAGCTTTGGTGTATTCAAAAGCTTATAATAGAATTTTATTACAAATATTTTTGTGCTACATTTTAACCCTCTATGACCCTGTTAAATATGTGTTGTTTTGTCCTTTTTCGCAAAGGGACAAAAAAGAGTCATATATTGAAGACTTAGAGGGTTAAAATGTTCTACAAAAATATTCCTCGTAGTTTTTTTCCATAAATCTCTTAAACACATCCTATAGCTAGAATGTAAGGTTCACATGGTTTCCTTTTACGATTCACCATAAGAATGTGGAAACAGAGGAAAAATAAAAACTGCCCCAAAATAAAACTCAGACGTACTTAAATCGCCTTTCAAATCGCCTATACATTTGTGTATGTTTTTGGTCGTCTCTACTAGAATCCGTTTTAGGAACTTTGTTATTTTGAAAAAAATTGATTTTGCTGCACAGTCTTTTTAGATAATCCAACAGAAAAAATAATTTTCTTAGTTAAAAACAATTTTGTTTTTCAATTTTCAAAAAAAGAGTTTTGAATAAAACGATTTGATCACGTTGAAATTAAATCAAAAATCAAACAAATTTTTTCAACATTTTTTCAGTTTAATTAAAAAAAACAAATAAAAAAATTATAGAAATTAACATAAGGTATATTAATTTATGTACGAATAAGTAATTGCCTTTTTTGGCCAAATAAATAAATAATTTTGTAAATAAAATTGTTGTTTTCAGTTGTAGGAGTGTACAATTTTGCATGAACATTAAAAATTGGATTTTGAATTTTTGGTAACTTAGGTATTTTTTGATTTTTTATGACGATACACCTCTTACGCAGAACGCGTGGGAGTATAAATATATATTACTAATTTAAGATCCTAATAAAGACAAAACTTTGAGTCTTTTTTCATTATGAAATAACGCCCATATTTGCATGGACATTTTTTTAGCGTTATTTAATTTTTTATTTAGGCGTTTTTTCATCGAAGCCACGTGAATATCCTGACTTTACTGTGTAAAATGTGTAAGTGTCTCTTAATATTTATTTTTTTAATTTTATTTTAAGTCGTATAAAAATCAAGCATTTAATAAATATAAAATCGATTATAAAAATAAATTACTTAGTCATACAACAATCTTTGAAATAAAACTAAAAATAAAAATAAATATCTGCAAGAATCTGCAAAATTTCGTTGTATCTCATCTTAAGTCTTATTGTAACGTTATGTCTTGCCTTTTTGCATTACGAAAAGAGCACGTTCGAAAGACTTGCAGAACTGTTTGTGTCATACAAAGAGAGTTATATTCAATACATTTGTCTGTATATCTGACATGCTTTTGATACAAAAGATTGTCGCTCAATACAGAGTCCAGCGTTGCTTCATCAGTTTCTTGATAACTTTCAATAATTGATTTTCTGCTGAGGCATTCTTTGTGGTTTTTTGAGTGGCAGTCGTAGTACAGTTTAACGAAAAAGGCGAGAGAGGCCTAACTTTGCTGCCAGTTATTCGCAAAGGTTTATACGGCACATTAGGCTGAGGTCTAGGCTTGTGAGGTTTATGTGGTCTTAGTGGCCGAAGGGGTCTCATGGGCCTGTGTTTTGGTTTTAATCTTAATATTGGTGGACATTTACTCGGAAATTTAGGCATTGGCGGGCATTCACTTGCAACAACTTTAGGCACTGGTGCGCATTCACTTGGAGCTGTAGGCAGTGGTGCGCATTCACTTGGCACTTTAGCCACTGGCGCGTCAAATTCAGTTGAACCAACAGTATGTCGGTTTTCATTATAACCATCAGTGGCATCATCTTCAGTGGAAAATTTTTTCTTTAAATCATCTAAAGCGGCATTATATATCGTGGGCAGATTGTAACAATCAGCCACTTCAACAATATTCTTAAGAGTTGAATTTTGACCGTTACAGTTATTACATTTGCCTAGGTTGAAGCCACCAGGGTCGGTTGGATTCGTTGGTGCGACTGTGTTGCTCGTTGTGGCTTGTCCGAATTTATTGCCTAAAGCTATGGCCAGTTTTTCGTTGAGCCCATTAATAGAACAGCTAGCATCAAATGTTGGCATTTCTGTTGACATCACATCGTCATGTTGGTTAAGGTTATCAAAATTGGTCTCATTTTTGCAAACAACCGGTGCTGGTGCTGGTGCTGGTACTGCATTGTTGTGACCACAACTTAAGATTTCACTGCCAAACATTTTGCCTTGATTGTAATCAACACCAGTGTTTGTTTGGTATGGTCGTTTTTCAGTTTGAAAATCGGTTTGCAAGCCATTATTGGAGTTGGGACTGCCATTATTGCAGTTGTCTGAACTTTGTTCAGCAGCATTATAAGTAACAGTAGTTTTCTCTACATATGGTTTTTGGCAATCGTTTTGGTTTTGCATGCCATTATTGTATATTTGATTTATGCTATTGGAGTTTGCCGAATTTTTGTCCGAAGATGGTCCTTGACAATCGGTTTGTATGCCATTATTGGAGATTTGATTCATATTGTTGGAGTTTCTAGAAATTTGTACGGAGGTTTTTTGAGAATTATCAAACTGCATCGGTTTGGTTTGACTTCCACTATTGGCTCTGTCACTAACATGGCCGGAATCACTATTACTTGCTGTGCTCACACCAAATGAGCTTTTGGACATGTTGTCTATTTTTTCATTCTGACCATTGGTCGATGGCTGGCTGCCTTCATTATTGGTCTGGTCATAGCTGTAATCAGAGCCAGTATTCTCCCCCACTGGCCTATTGTGTATGCAATCTACCTTACCGATCTTATTATATTGATTTCTATAATCCAAATTTCCATTTTCAAATATAGCATTATATGGATTGTATGGATTATAGTCGAATGGAATGACTTGTACATTCTGATTTGTATGTTCGATATTCACATCTTGATTCTGTATCCTGCTCTGCTTGAGTTTTTTTTTTACTTTAATGCTATTTATAGGATCTGTATCTTTCGTTACAAATGTCATGTCCGTGGAGACGATAAAAGGTGGTACACGAATATTCGATATGGCCGAATGTAGTTTGTCGTAGACGGCTTGACGTAATCTCTTGCGTTCGGGTTGTCCCACTTTTGTACCATCGTTTAACTTATTTGAATTGGCTTTATCGCTGGTCAGTTTTTGTACGGCTGCTGCTGGTGCTTGATCGGCTATTTTGGGATTTTGATTGAGTGAGGTGCTGGTTTTGGGCTTTGTTGTTTGGTCCACTTTTAACAGACCATCGAATATTGCAATTTTTTTTTTTGAACAGTTGGATTTGGAGTGACATGATTTGGCAGCCGCAAAGGCTGCTGAAGACTCGGCATCATTTGGAGAGGATGTAGTGGTTATAGCCATATGTACTGGAGCTGGTGTTGGTGCTGGTGCGGATGCTACAGCAGGAGCCACAGATGGCACCGTCTGTATTGGCGCAGGAGCTGGTGCTGGTGCTGGCACTATTGCTGGAACTATTGCTGGAGCTGGAGCAGGTGCAGTTGCAGGTACAAGTGCTGCTGCTGGTGCCAAGGCCGTCGTTGCTAAAGTAGCAATGGGTGCAGCTGCCATCGCTGCTGGTGCTGCTGGTGCTGCTGCTACAGGCACTGCTGGTAATGCTGCTGGTACTGTTACTGCTGGTGCAGCTGCTATGGCTGGTGCTGGTGCGGCTGCTGGCAATAGAGCAGTTGCTGTTACAGCTGTGACTGGCGCTGGTGCAATTGGTGCTGGCGCTAATGCCGTTGTTGCTGCCATCTGTGCCGCATTCGGCTGACTATCTTTATAAATATTGACATACAGCAAATCCTGTTCCAGCGGCTCATTACATAACTTTTTTTCCAAAGTTGCAGCTGTTGGCTTAACATTGTCATTGATTTCCGCTAGAGTTTTTTTCTTGATCGCCTCCAGTTGTAGAATTTCGGCATTAATTGTTTTCAACAGCATGAGTTGTGCACTTTCGTTCGTTGGGCTCGTTGATGTTTGCTGCTTTGTTGGCATCTCCGTAAGGCTGTTATCATCATTTTCATCATCGTCACATGCATCGTCGGTATCATCGTAATCTTCCTCTTGTTGTTTCTTTCTGCTAAAAAATCGTATTTCTTTTTTCAATTTGATGCTCTCTTCTTGCTCATCATTTTCTTTCTTCTCATTTTGATCCTCATTATGATCCTCATCGCCAGGTTCTTCTGGCTCCTTATCGTTAACATCTGTTTCTTTTAGCGATTTAACATCCTCTTCCTCCTCCATATCGTCGGCTTTTTTTACCTTTCCTCCTTCTTCGTCGTCGTCGTCTTTTTCCTCCTCACCTTCGAAGAATTTCTTGACTTCAGCTGCATCAACACCCATGTCCATGTTCATAATATCTTCGGCATTCTTTGTTTCTTCGATGTCGTTATCAGTTTCTTGCAGCGCTGACGTTTCCGCTTTCTTATAAACATTACTTTCCTCTTTTTCTTGTTCACTTTCTTCTTTTGCACTTTCTTCTTGTGCAGTTTCTTCTTTTGCACTTTCTTCTTGTGCAGTTTCTTCTTTTGCACTTTCTTCTTGTGCAGTTTCTTCTAGTGTACTTTCTTCTTTTGCATTTTCTTCTTTTGCACTTTCTTCTTGTGCACTTTCTTCTTTTGTACTTTCTTCTTGTGCACTTTCTTCTTGTGCACTTTCTTCTTGTTCACTTTCTTCCTCATCTTCATCTTCCTTTGATTTTTGCGCTTTGTCACTATCTTTACTTCCAACAGTGCTACTTTTATTCAAAGCCATTATTGAGTCATCTTTTGTCTTCCATTCATTAATCATGGCGGCAACTTTCTTGATGTCTTCTATTCTTTGTGCATCTTTGTCATGAAATTGAATAGTATTATTGAAATTGTTAACCGCAAGAGTATTAGAGGGCATCACTGAAATTGGAGGAGCCACTGTTACGGCCTCTGTATAAATTTTATTGGCCACTGTAACGGGCTCTGTATAAATTTTGTTAGCCACTGTAACGGGCTCTGCATACATCTTGTTGGTCACTGTAACGGGCTCTGTATAAATTTTGTTAGCCACTGTAACGGGCTCTGCATACATTTTGTTACCCACTGTAACGGGCTCTGTGCAAATTTTGTTGGCCATTGTAATGGGTTCTGCATACATTTTGCTACCCACTGTAACGCGCTCTGTGTATATTTTGTTGGCCACTGTAACGGGCTCTGAAGAAATTTTGTTAGCCACTGTAACAGGCTCTGACAACATTTTGTTGGCCACTGTAACAGGCTCTGACAACATTTTGTTGGCCACTGTAACAGGTTCTGACAACAGTTTATTGGCCACTGTAACGGGCTCTGTTGAAATTTTGCTGGCCACTGTAACGGGCTCTGAAATTTTGTTATTCACTGTGACGGGCTCTGAAATGTTGTTAGCCAAGCAAATGGGCTCTGAAAAGTTGGTGGTTACGATGATGGGTTCTGCAGCTTTGGTCGTTTGAAGAGGCGCTGGAGTTATGATAACTTTAGAGATTTCTGTATTCTTAATATCTTTCGTAGGCTCAGCAACTTTGCTCACTTTGACGGGCTCTGCAGCTTTAGACACTTTTGTAGGCTCTGTTGCCTTGACTGTTTTAAGAGGCTCTGCAGCTTTGGTCACCTTTACAGGCTCTGTCGCTTTGATTGCATTTTTTGACGCAAGCTGCACTTCAGATTTCTTAGCTTCTAAGCTTGGCTGAGTTTTTACTACTTCAGCTGTTCTGTACTTTCTATTTATGTCAATCGATTTTAAGTTGTTCTTATTTCCATAAGACTCATATTCTTTATCATCAGCTTTGGCTGTCGTTGCAATTGATCTTTTAGCAAAACCCTCACCAACTGAACACATTTTTGCATCCGTGTCTTCAGTAAACATTTGTTCATTTGTAGTTTTTGCCTGCTTTTCTTCCACCTCCTCCTCGACGCTTGACTTAACCGCCGTTGTCACTGTTGCTGTTGTTGCTACCGAACCACGTTTGGCTGCCAGCTGTACAGCTTCATTTGCACGTGGACTTTCGTCCCTGCTAACTAATGCTTGCCAGACATTTTTATTGGCATCTGACTCCACTTTGGTATCCTCTGACTTGGCTAGGCTTATCTCAAGTATGCCATTTTTGAATGAAGTCTCCCAGATGTGAAAAGGTGGTGCTGTAGATCCCATTGTTATTGCATCCAGTGCATGTAGTATGATGAAAAGTAACGAGTAGTATCTCATTGCTTGCAAATTGTTGAGATAATTTTATTTGCAGATTTTCGTGCATACACGGACAGCATTTTTCTCTTTTATAGCTGTTGAATTTTTTTTTTCTGTTTTGAATATTTTATATTTTTGTGTAGAGATATTTTTTGAAAACGTTTGACGTTCAATTACATTCGAAAAAAAAAACAACAAACTTTCGAAATAAATAAAAACAGACAGGAATGTTTATAAATATATGCTCGTATACCCGGTATTAGTGGGGAGTTAGAGAAAATATTGTTTTCGTTATGCAGCAACTGAATAAATGATATGAGAGACAACAACTATGTTTAATGAAAATTTGGCGAAGACTTTAGAATTCACTCATGACTTTGAATTTTAAATAAGTTAGGTTTTCCGTTGTGGTGACCATGGCATGCAGGTTAAGTGTGTGGCTTAGCATGCTCGGTGCCCGAGTTCGATCCCCAGTCGCGGCGAAAAGTTTTGCAATAAAAAATTTTTCTGATCGGTCACCACCTCTCTGCAGACAATGGCAAACCTCAGAGAATAAATAATGCCATGTAAAGCTTCTTGAGAACATTAACTTTAGCCGTTCAGAGTAGGCATAAAACATTTAGGTCCACTTGTCGGTCAATTGTGTGCAAACATTTAATAACACACACACAACACAATTGATGATAAGAAGCTCGGTCAAAGTCCTTTCAGGGCTGAAATGGCCAATTTGTTTTTTTTTTTTTTTAGATTTTAGGTTTTATGGTAGATTTGAAAATCACATTTTAAGCGGTGACCTATGATTTTGTTATATTAGTTTTTCTCATTTTCAAGATGTCGCTTAGAATGTATTTTAGTTTGTAGGACAGCTGCCACGCCCTCTGGCTCAACCTCATTTCCAAGATAAAGCGCAAAACGTTTTTAGTGTTGGTGGATTTAATGAATTTATTGAATTGATCCAGTGAATTTCCAAGCTTACTGGCAAGCAGGGAAACCCGTCTTCAATAAGTAAGCAGCATTCTTCTTCTTTAGAGATGGAAGTGGCCTAGGAGAAGCTCCACACTTTCTTTTTCCTCACTGTTATTACCAACTATAGCGTATGTGTTGCTTTCAAAAAGTGCCTCCCACCAGAACAGAGAGACCCGTCCTTCTGAATTGAAATAAAAAGGCCAACTTATTCGAAGTTTTTTAAAAAACTTGTAAATACTTGCAGATAGTTCACCATCAAATTAAAGTACACATTTGACGCTTTCACCACTTACATGAAACAAACTAGTTCTGTTTCCCGAAACGTACATTGAATGTTTTACAGGGTTCGTATTTGAATTTCCAAAACTTCCGCTTGGTACAAAGTATATACTTGGTCTATCGGGGAATCTGAAGGAAGTCTCAATCCCCCGGTACGGAGAGAAGACTTCTTCTTGCCTCTTCTCGCCTCTTCTAATCGTCCTACTAGCTTAGAGCCATCATTGAATATGTTTATGGGTTCATATATGAGATGGGGTGTGTTATTCCATGGGGTGTGTTATGATGGAAAGAATGTGAACACTGTATTTCTTGTTGAATGTTAACTCTGATACACAGTAATTAATGTTGGAAGAGATGTTGACCGCGACCAGTATCACTGAGTATTCTTTGTCTGTACCAAACTAGACTCCAGATTCTCTTAGCCTCAGGGCTGTGATGTTTGAGATTTCTAAACCTATACATACGTTTTCAAAATACAATAATAGTATTGAAAATGAGCGTGTCCGTGGGCTGAAGAAGCCCTTATTTTATATAAATTTCCGTTTTGATGAAAAATTTAGCCATACAAAATTTTAATCCTGTAGGTCATTAACATAATTATATAAAGGCATTAACATGTGAATCCTATTTTCGCTATTGTGGGTTGTATGGCAGGTAGGCGTGTTCGTGAACGGATTATGCGCTATTTTTTAATTCATCGTACTATAAAATACATACATATCAAATTTTATCCCTGTAGGTTGAACATAAGCTTATTTATGGAGTTTTAAATTTATTCGGTTCTATCGGAGATAGGCGTGTCCGTGGGTGGATTAAGGCCATTTTTCAAAAACATCTTCTTTTTGCTATAAAAAACATAAGTAACAAATTTTATCTCTGTAAGTTAAACATGAGCTTATACCACCGTGTCCGTGGTGGACGTGGTGGACGTGGTGGACACACCCATTTTTCTAATAAACCTTTGTTATACCCTAAACCTGAAAGGTCAGGGTATATTAACTTTGTGCAAGTGTTTGTGACGCATAGAACGAAGCAAGTCCGGTATAGAAAAGTATATATACTCTTCGTTAAGGTCACCTCGTGAGTCGAGCTATCCGTGTCCGGCCGTCCGTCCGTCCGTCCATCTGTCCGTCTGTGTGTTGTCCGTATACACAGGATAAGAAGAAAAGTTGAGATAATTGAATGAAACTCGGTACACAAAGTCACATGAACCCAAGGATCTGCACAATTGAATATTTTTGCAATCCGCCCACGGACACGACTACCTCCCATACAGTGGAAAATTGAAAACTGCATAACTCAGCTCATAATTAGCCTTTAACAATAAAATTTGGTTTGTCATCGAAAAATGGATGTCATCCGCTCACGGACACGCCCACCTCCCATACAACCCAAAAATTAAAAACGCAATAAATAAGCCTTTCTTTAACCTACAGTTTTAAAATTTGGCACGTATGTTTTTTATGACAAAACAAAGATGGTTTTGAAAAATGGACATCATCTGCTCACAGACACGCCCACCTCCCACATAACCCAAAAAGTTTAAAACTCAATAAATAAGGTTATGTTTGTCATAGAGAGATCAAATTTGGTATGTATATATTTTATACCAAAACTAAGGTGTGTTCAAAAATTGGGAATAATCCGTGTACGAACACGCCCACCTCCCATAGCGAAGGCATAATAAAGGCATTTACTGTGAGCTACAGGAATAAAACTTGGTATGTGTAAAGTTTTCATCAACTGTAAGTTGATTTAAATGGATTTAAATTGATATAAAATATAGGCTTCATCCGCCCACGGACACGCCCATTTTCAATAATATTATTGTATTTTGAAAAAGTAGGTTTAAGGTATTTCATAGTCGGTCTAGATCGATTTTAGACTTTCTTTACTTGTTTTGATTTAAGATACATAAGTAGTAAATGTTATCTCTTAGTTAGAGTTTTTAATTTTTGGCTTGTATGGGTGGTGGGCATGTTCGTAGGCGGATGAAATACATTTTTCGAAGATATATTTTTTTAGATATTAAATATATACGTCCCAAATATTATTGCTGTAGGTTATTTATGAGCTTACTTATGCAGATGTTTAAAAATATTCAACTGTGCAGATCCTTGGGTTCATGTGATCATGTATACCGTTTCATCCATTTATCTCAACTCCTTCTTCTTATCAACATACAACCGGATAGCCGGACGAACATGGAAAGCTCGACTCACGAGGCGACTCTGATCAAGAATATTTATACTTTTTTATGCTGGACCCGCTTATTTCTATGCGTTACAAACGTTTGCACAAAGTTAATATACCGTGACCTTTCAGGTTAAGGATTGGAGAAAAATGATTGGAGATGTAAAGCTATTTCCTTCGAAGACATTATTTTGGATTTTTATCAATTGTTTAAAAAAATTTTAATTTTGTCAAAAATATCATGAGGGGTAACCTAGATTTTTTGATGATACGGATTGTTTACTTATTTAGTATCAAGACAAAATGAATTCACCTAAAATGCGCTATAGATTTTGAAAGAAAATCAAAAATGCAAATTTGAGTTTTGTTTTTTTTTTTTACAACAAAACTCATTTTTACCCCATATTTTGATATTTTGGTCTGTTTTAAAATGGAATAAGTTTATTATAAACAAACAAGTAACGGTAAAATTTTCATTACTTTTTTCAGTCAATTGATAGACTTAAATACAAAAAAGAAATAAATAAAATCTATTCAAAGATGGCGGAGATATTGGCTTTTCAATTTAGAACGTTCAATTCGAGACAATTTTTTTCTCTCTCTTGACATGTGGTTGAAGCACACGCTAAATAAACAACAAAAATATTAAAAAATTTCATTAAAAATACTTTTGGTTAAAACTTTGCTGTAATTTGTATCACATTTGAAAGAAAATTTAACAAACTTTTAGAAATTATGAGAAAAGTTGGAAAAATGTTAAAATATCACTAACAAAGGATATGAGCTTTGGATATATGAATGAGCTTGCGTTATATGATAGAGAACAAAATTCTAAGGTTGACGTTTTTTTCATATATTTGACCGCATTAACCTTGGTGTATGTGAGATTGATATGTATGCATCTCTTAAACAACAATTTTGTAAAACAATCATTGTGTGGCAAAATATCTCCAGTTGGCCTAACTATTGTCAATGATACTTTACCCACTCGTTTTACTCACAATACAACTCTTAGACTACTAGAGTGTTTTCAGAACCTTCACTTCTTTCTCTTTTTGAGCAAATATTTTTTATATCTGATCGACTCAATATTAAATCTTAATCATTAAATTTCAATTTATCTTGTAATGTGACTTCTGCCTCATTTTCTTAATAATGATTTTGAGTAGGAGATGGATAAGTAACAATGGCTGCGTACATGTTGTTTTCCTTCTTCTCTTTGGGATAAAAATGTTCTATTCATAAAAAATATCATAGAATCTATTAAATAGAATCTATTAAAGAAGAAAGCTATAGAATTATATGGGTTAATAATTCAAGATTTGAATTTTTCCATGAGCTACATCAACTTCGATAGAATTTTTCGTTGACGTGAGACATCCAATGTTAACTCTTAATCTTGTGACCCACAAGGTACGTCTAACCTGGCTCATTTACAATTCTTACGATTCTATTTGCGATGCATTTCCAGTTTATGAGTCACAAAAGCGGGATGGATCAACGCATCGTGGTGTTTATAAGCTCATCATAGTACCGAATCGTACCATTCAACATATAGTGATATCTCCAGATATACCAGAATATTGAAACATATCGCTTTATCTATCCATAATATCGCTTATCAATAATAAAGAAATAAAAAAACATCAAGTTTCAATTAAAACATTTCAAGTCTCTTAAATATGTATACATTTTCTATTAAAGAAATAGTGAGTGTGACAAGTTTCGAACATGGCCAAAGCAACATTACATCACATTTTGATAAAGTCAAAAAAGGCGACATTCTGCATCATTGTGCATGTGTGTTTCTGTACCATATTTCCTATATTTCTACGAAATAGAAATTCTTATGTCAAACGTGTCATTTCCCGCAGCAGCAACTTGTATTAACTAATGATTATAACGAATTTAAATGTATCGTTTCCGAACCGAACGGTTTGTTGAATTACCGTTCATTATAATCATATCATCGACAATTATACAAACAATAATGTAAGTCCGACAAAATAAACAATAAATCTTTTAATCGATACAAATTTTTATTCTTTGATCAATAAAATAATAATCAATAAATTATTAAATAATTGAAAATATAATGTATAAAAAAATATCAACCGGAAATTTGATAAAAAATTTTGAATAATTCAGAACGTCGATAACAGAGTTGGCAAGATGATGATATAAAATATTTTTTATTTTGCAGTAGTTGTCGGTGTTGTTGGTGTTGAAGGTGCTCATATCGTCAGTGTTGTAGATTCTATAGTTTGGCGATAGGTGTTGCAGTTATCGATGTTATTCTCCTTAACGCAGTTGTTATTGCTGTTCTGACTGTTGTAGGCACTGTTATTCTTAATTTGTCGAAGATGATGCTTATATTGATGGTGCTTCCGTTGTTGCTGCTTCCGTTGTTGGTGCTTCCGTTGTTGCTGCTTCCGTTGATGGTGCTTCCGTTGTTGGAGCTTCCGTTGTTGGTGCTTCTGTTGTTGGTGCTTCCGTTGTTGGAGCTTCCGTTGTTGGTGCTTCCGTTGTTGCTGCTTCCGTTGTTGGAGCTTCCGTTGTTGGTGCTTCCGTTGTTGCAGCTTCCGTTGTTGGTGCTACTGTAGTTGCTGCTTCCGTTGATGGTGCTTCCGTTGTTGGAGCTTCCGTTGTTGGTGCTTCTGTTGTTGGTGCTTCCGTTGTTGGTGCTTCCGTTGTTGGAGCTTCCGTTGTTGGTGCTTCCGTTGTTGGTGCTTCCGTTATTGGTGCTGCCGTTGTTGCTGCTGCTGTAGTTGGTGCTGCCGTTGTTGGTGCTGCCGTTGTTGGTGCTTCCGTTGTTGGTGCTACTGTAGTTGGTGCTGCCGTTGTTGGTGCTTCCGTTGTTGGTGCTTCCGTTATTGGTGCTGCCGTTGTTGGTGCTGCCGTTGTTGGTGCTGCCGTTGTTGGTGCTGCCGTTGTTGGTGCTTCCGTTGTTGGTGCTGCCGTTGTTGGTGCTGCCGTTGTTGGTGCTACCGTTGTTGGTGCTGCCGTTGTTGGTGCTGCCGTTGTTGGTGCTTCCGTTGTTGGTGCTTCCGTTGTTGGTGCTACTGTAGTTGGTGCTGCCGTTGTTGGTGCTGCCGTTGTTGGTGCTGCTGTTGTTGGTGCTGCCGTTGTTGGTGCTACCGTTGTTGGTGCTGCTGTTGTTGGTGCTGCCGATGTTGGAGCTGCTGTTGTTGGTGCTGCTGTTGTTGGTGCTGCCGTTGTTGGTGCTGCCGTTGTTGGTGCTGCCGTTGTTGGTGCTGCCGTTGTTGGTGCTTCCGTTGTTGGTGCTACTGTAGTGGGTGCTGCCGTTGTTGGTGCTACCGTTGTTGGTGCTGCCGTTGTTGGTGCTGCCGTTGTTGGTGCTGCCGTTGTTGGTGCTGCCGTTGTTGGTGCTGCCGTTGTTGGTGCTGCCGTTGTTGGTGCTGCTGTTGTTGGTGCTGCCGTTGTTGGTGCTTCCGTTGTTGGTGCTGCCGTTGTTGGTGCTGCTGTTGTTGGTGCTGCCGTTGTTGGTGCTGCCGTTGTTGGTGCTGCCGTTGTTGGTTCTTCCGTTGTTGGTGCTACTGTAGTGGGTGCTGCCGTTGTTGGTGCTACCGTTGTTGGTGCTGCCGTTGTTGGTACTGCCGTTGTCGGTGCTGCTGTTGTTGGTGCTGCTGTTGTTGGTGCTGCCGTTGTTGGTGCTTCCGTTGTTGGTGCTACCGTTGTTGGTGCTGCTGTTGTTGGTGCTGCTGTTGTTGGTGCTGCCGTTGTTGGTGCTTCCGTTGTTGGTGCTACCGTTGTTGGTGCTGCTGTTGTTGGTGCTGCTGTTGTTGGTGCTGCCGTTGTCGTAGGTTTTGTTGTTGTTGTCGTAGGTTTTGTTGTTGTTGTCGTAGGTTTTGTGGTTGTTGTCGTTGGTTTCGTCGTTGTTGTTGTTGGTTTTGTTGTTGTTGTTGTTGTTGGTCTTGTTGTCGTTTTTGGTGTAGTTCTTGTCGTAGTTCTTGTTGTAGTTTTGGTTGTTGTTGGTGTCGTTCTTTTTGTTGTTGGTGTCGTCCGTTTTGTTGTTGGTGTCGTTCTTTTTGTTGTTGGTGTCGTCCTTTTTGTTGTTGGTGTCGTCCTTCTTGTTGTTGGTGTCGTCCTTCTTGTTGTTGGTGTCGTTCTTTTTGTTGTTCGTGTCGTTCTTTTTGTTGTTGGTGTCGTCCTTCTTGTTGTTGGTGTCGTCCTTCTTGTTGTTGGTGTCGTTCTTTTTGTTGTTCGTGTCGTTCTTTTTGTTGTTGGTGTCGTCCGTTTTGTTGTTGGTGTCGTCCTTCTTGTTGTTGGTGTCGTTCTTTTTGTTGTTCGTGTCGTTCTTTTTGTTGTTGGTGTCGTCCGTTTTGTTGTTGGTGTCGTTCTTTTTGTTGTAGTTACTGCTCGTCGTAATCGTTTTCGTTCAAAATTTTCGCTTTCATCTATTTGATATGATATGAATGGTACTTCTTCAGATAATTTTGACACACCGAAATCCTTTTCCGTAGCCTCTATTGATTGCGTCAAACGATTTAGGTCGAATATGTCATTTTCTTCGATTAGCATTGGTAGCGCGGACGTTGTCGAGAAGTTCGAAACTACTACTAAAAATACTGCCAACAAGGCAGTGTTCACAAAAACACTTAGTATCATATTTACCACAATAACTATATTGGTCGCTTGATTTCCGATCTGCTGATTTGGCTTAACTGATATTTAGATATTAGCTTGCCACTATTTATACCCATTCAGAAATTCAAATTCATACACAAATACATTCAATTCACAGTTATACTGTTTGGTTTTTAATAATTTAAGGGAAGAACAATGAAAAATTCAAATAAAATAAAGTTGATGTTTAATTCTTGTCATGTGATCGTTGCATGAACAGCAAAATGTATTGTTTTTTAAAACAAACATATTTGAACAAATGTGTTTTTGCAATTCTTTAATGTATTAAAACGAAATTATTGCGTAGATGGTTTCAAGGTTGCGTCATTTAAGCGTTTTAACATGTGGAATTGTGTAAATAAATCCATTTTAGGAGAATATTATTTTCAAGCTTTGAGAAACGTAAGAGTTAAGAATATTAAGTAAGTAAAAATGTGCTTTCACGAGTACCTGTCTCTCACATTTTTTGTGATAAGTGTACAGAATTTTCGAAGAAACCACTATATATCAAGCGTGGTTAGAAATATATTTTTTATAAAATAATATTTATTATAATTTAATATTTATAATTGATTCAACATTCAGCTTACCTTTATCAAGTATAATTATAAAGTTCATTCTCATTTAAGAAATTTAATTTTGTGTGCAAACCCAGGCTCATAGCCAAGGGGGGAATTTTTGGGGTTCAAACTCACAAAAAAAGCAATATTCTTTAAAAGCAGCAACCTATCAATACCAATTCATAACATTTCACAAGAAATTATGATCAAAAATTTAAAACGGTCCCGTTAAATGTTCATATTTTAAACGAATTTACATTAAAAAAATAATTTCCTTGTTCTATACCCGGCTTGGCAACTATTTTATGACTTGTTTTTGAGTTCTTAAACATTTTTTTGTATAAAAACGCAGCCTTGAAAAAATTCTATCTACAGCCCTGTATTAACCTATAAAAAAAAATGAAGGAAGCTTTAAACTTACTGTATTGTGAGTGCTTAAATAATCATTTCATGCATTCTTCATAATAACGTTGAAGTTTAAATACAAACATAATTATGTTTGAAAATTCCATGCCATTTTTTCAAGCAAAAAGGAAAAAGAAGAAAGCAAGAATAGCAAGCAAAATTTTTATTATGTATGTACAAGGGCATATAAAGAGCTTTTCATTAGGCGGTTATATAGAAAAAAATCAGCGTTTGTTGCAATAGTATTTTTAAGACTACGAACAGTTATATATATTATAAGTCCTTATCCTTACCAAAAAACCACACTCGATTTGTTCGTTTTGGAAACCTTTTGTTTTTAGTCAATAAACAATTTTATTATTCCTTTTGTTTGATTAAGAAATAGTTCAAGCAATTCAATTTTTACAAAAATGCACATGTTTTAACAGTTATTGCGATCTTTGACTTCCGCACAAGCACAAAATAAACATCAGATATAAGAATGAAATTCAAAATATGAGAAATTTTAAAATTTACTCAAGTGTTCTTAATTCATTTTGTTTACATAAAATATATTGTCTGCAATCAAAAATTTGCTGTTCCCACGCTTTTATAAATCTGCGTTTTAAATTTTTTTTGTTTTTGCTTGGAACACGGATTACAGCTGATACAGCTAATATATCCAACCTATTATTCCTTCGAATGTCCTCTCAACTTTGTCACTTTTTGAATGCTAGATTGCATTTGCATAGTACTCGTTGACGGATCCTCCGAAAGCTGAGAGAGTTGAGTGAGAGCGAACGTTGATTGTTGTGTATATCAACTAGGTTGGCTTTAAAATTTTGTTGAGATGATAGCTGAGTTCCAAAATGCATTTTTACAAAGCATCAAAGTGTGTTTTTCTAGGGATTGATTCTTTGCAGATTCACCAAAACTAGTTGGTTTTCTGCTGTTTGTACAGCATTAGCATGAATTAAAACAGATGAATTCTTAAAAAACGTAGTACCCTATTTTTATTTGGCTTATCATAGCAATTGAATAGTGAACAAATTACAAAAATCGGTTTAGCGGTTATTGAGAACACTCGTCACCAAATACGAGTTGAAAGAATTTTCACTCACATCCACTCATACTCGTTCGTTTGCCGTACACATATCGAATGAATGAACAAGAAAAATTTTTATGTTGATATGAGCCGATGCAGTGCTCAGTTCTCTCATTGAGTGAATGGATTTATTGTGCTATATCGTAATGACTCACGACACCAATAAAGACCACGAGTTCAATGAAATAACTTAAGTACTTAGAATAATTTTTAGTTTAGCTTTCTTGTCATTTCATCTAAATTTAATTGCAAATGTCCAGCAACACGTGTCAAACCAAGCAATAACTGTTTTGTAAAGAGCATAACAAAAAATAATACTCAAATCTCTTTTATTTTCTCTCACAGAAAGTAAACAAAACCACAAAATTCCTCAGCTGGGCATAACACAAAATAATACTCAACTCATTCATAGTTCTTAAATTCCCCTCTCATGAATAAGTGAGTCACATCAGATCATTAACTCACATCCAATAGAGTCATAATTTGCAGACACACATGCATGTTAGAGAACTATGAGCATTTTTTGGTTTAAGTGAGAATGAGTCAAAGTATTTTGTTGAGTTGGAATAATTACACATGCAGTTATGGCTCATGACTTATGTATACTAACTGTTTTAGAACTCATTGCAGATCTCTGGTTGTCAATCATCAGTTTTTGATAACAACCAACGTTATGACATGAGATCTGTTTCCGTGCTCACTTCAAGCAACTTGAAGTTACTCGAAAGCGTTTCCTTACACATTTTTCCAGCACCACAGAGCAGAAGACAAAATGTCACTTTTTGTCGCTCTCTATTACTCGAACTTTACTCGAAAAATTTCTTCGAGCACGAATCTCGAGCTTCAAACAGCTGATTGTCAAAGCTTAAAAAAATTAAAGTTTTGCATTGTGTTGTGAAAAAAATGTATACAATTGGTTAGAAAATTAATAAAAATAAATAAAATAGCCAAAATAAATGCTCTGACGAAAGTGTTTTAAATACAAAAATAAAGCAATTCAATTTTATTATATTCAAAAACAGCTTTTGTGCTTGAAACTTATTTGAAATCGTTTCCGTACCCTACGGACAAAAGAACCGGTTCAAAACCTATCACGTGATAGGTTCCAAAGTGATAGTGACCGGTCCCAATTCTACCACCAACATATGAAACCAACCGGTCCCTTTTACATGGCGTTGTCATTGACAGGGGTAAATTGACACCGGCTAGATAGCTTTGGACCAATCCTAGAACCGGTTCAAAAATATATCGGCAGGTGTCAATTGACACCTCATAGATACCTTCGGACCTAATCAGTAGCCGGTCTATTTATAGAACACGGTACACTTATACGCAAGTTGTAAATGAAATTGAATCAAAGTTTTGGAAATTCATGTTTAGTCGAGCTTGTTAGCGTTCCTGCTTAGTACTCAACTGACCTGGGTTCAATCCCCGGCAAAATCAATAAATTTTTTTTTATTTTTTTTTTGGCTTTTAAATAAAAAATTAAATTTTCAAGATGTTAAGCAAATTTATTTTGAAGGTTATTTTTGATTAAGCAGTTAATGAAATAGAATTAGAATTTAAATTATTAAATTTTATTATTAAACACAGCCAGGGTTCGAACCCACGTCCACCGCGTGACAGTCTAGCGCACTTTCACTGAGCTATTGGTAACGATATGATTAATAGAGCAAAACACATTTAAAAACTATTGGTCCCGTTCTGAGTAATATCGAACCTGTCCTGTGATAGGTTAAATAAGAACTATAACAGGACCGTTTACTTTAGGGCAATTGACCCTGCTTTGTCCGTAGGGTACTTTTTGAAAAATTTTCTCATTTTGACAGATATTTAAATAACTATTACTCGAACTTTACTCGAAGTTTACTTGAAGTGCGTACGGAAACAGACCTATGCTCTTTAAAATAAAGCTTTAAGCTCAGCATGCAGCGAACAGGCAGTATAACTTTTTTCCGTTAAGTGTATCTTCACACAAAGAGTTCGCGTGTAGAATTATATTCCTAAATATTTTCGTTCGAAGCTTAAAGAAGATTTTTCGTACTTACTTTTAGGATGAAAATTAAAAGACATGGTTTGTGTCTGTGATGTACTAGATATGGACCAAAACGCGTTCTTAAAAAATATGGTTTGTGTCTGCGATACACATGATGTGGACCAAAACGCGTTCAATGTCAATAACATTTTGTTTGCCTGTTTGTCATGTGCCTATGTAGCATAATGCTAGCGCTTCCGACTTTCGTGAGATGCTCAGATCAGATAGTCCGGGGGATCAGATAGTCCCGCTTGCGGCAATAATTTTTTGAAAATTTGCATATTAATTGAAAGCGTTAGCCGAGCGTCACGAATTACAGATCTGGAAATTTAACTCGCCGCCAAAGAAGTTTCACTTCAAAAATAACTCTTTTGTACTCAATTTTGCACCATTTGACTACGGTTAGAAGAAAGCTTAATTCATTGCAATACTTGTACCATAAACCTTCATAATTTTTGACATTTTCTGACGTTTTTAAATGAATTCAACCAAATTTTGTAATATTTCGGTTGCAATATTTTGCTATTCCCGCTGCACACGTTGCCACAGCTCTTCCAGGTTCAATGGGACTAAACCAACAGTCTTTTTACAATTGACCTCTAATTTTCAATCCGATTGGGGTAGTTAGTTTATCCTGGCATCGTCATTAATTTCAAATTTTCTCCACTCAGCCATTCCCTTACAATTTTTGAGGTACTTCCCCTTGGATTTTTTGTTAAAAGTCAAACATTCCATGACGTAAAGCAATCTCACATCATTACGTTGCCTTCCAGTTGTCGCTAAAGGTTGCTAAGGTTGCTAAGTTGCTAAGGAATGGTTAATATTTAACACATATAACACACAAATTTAAGTGCTTATGGTCTTTTACTGAGGAATCTGGTCCGAAGCATTGAAATTTTATCGCTTTCAGTGAAATGAAAAGCAATATTGCTGGCAACAACTTGAAGATGTCATATAAAGATACCATGTTGGCAGCAACGTCATAGTGTGGAGATTTTTCACGTATTGTCGCGTTGGACCATTGCAAAAAATCTAAACCTTTAATTTTATATAAGATACATGGAAAATTATTGGCCCCCCCTAAGCTAAATTCGGACTACGTCCATTAATAGAGGCATTCATATTAAAAATAATGAGAACCAACCCTTTGTGCAGTGATCACAATTCCCACAACGCTTCAATTGAACCCAAACTATATATTGTAAGCCCAAGGAGGATATCAACAACTGGTGGACAAACTTAGTTTCGGGTAGGGGCACAGTGTAAAAAGTGATAACCACTATGTTAAACCGCTGATTAAGCCTAAAGAAAGTCATAAGAAGACGAAAGAAAGCAGACCATGACTGCTTGGATTTTCCGCGAGCTCCTGCCAATGAGCATTTTTGTAAACGCGGTCTCCTTTTGTATGGCGATGTCCGGATGCTTTTCCATGAATTACTGAGTTTTAGGCCCGAGAAACAATTTGTGCCCCTACGAAAGTCTTATTTACTTACTTAGATGGCGCTTACAACCGTTGGTCGGTTTTGGCCTGGTTTAAGAACTTTCGCCAGCCTCTTTTGTCGTGCGCTTGCTGGCGCCAGTTGGAAACTCCAAGCGTTGTCAGGTTATCCAATGCCTGGTCTTTCCAACGGAGATGCGGTCTTCCTCGTCTGCGTTGGCCACCGCTGGGTACCGAATCCAAGATCTTTTTCGCTCGAGCTTCATCGTTCATTCTCTCGACATGACCTAGCCAGCGAAGCCGCTCAATTTGCATACGCTTGACTATATCGATGTCGGCATATAGCTCATACAGCTCATGGTTCCATCGTATTCGGTACTCGCCATTGACGCAGATTGGACCATAGATCTTGCGAAGGATTTTTCTCTCGAACGCTCCCAAAGTCCTTTCATCAGAGCTGCTCAACGTCCAGGTTTGTGATGCGTATAGTAGGACGGGCATGATTATTGACTTATAGAGCTTCAGTTTTGTTCGTTGAGAGAGAGCTCTGCTTCTCAATTGCCTACTGAGCCCAAAGTAACACCTGTTGGCAAGAGTTATCCTTCGTTTAATCTCAATACTGATATCGTTGGAGGAGTTTATACTGGATCCCAGGTAAACAAAGTCCTTCACTACCTCTAAGGAGGTGTTGTCAACAGTGACGTGGTTTCCAAGACGCTGGGACTGTTTGTTTGTTGACACAAGATACTTCGTTTTATCTGCGTTCACTGCAAGACCCATTCGACTCGACTCTTTTTCTAGCCTGGAGAATGCTGCACTGACTTCGCGCGTATTGTGGCCAATGATGTCAATATCATCTGCATACGCCAGCAGCATAACACTCTTATAGAAAATTGTGCCGCTGCGTCTCAGGTCAGCAGCTTGGATGATCTTCTCCATTACTATATTAAAGAAGTCGCACGATAAGGAATCACCTTGTCTGAAAACTCGCTTGGTATCGAACGGAAGGGAGAGGTCCTTCCCGATTTTCACTGCACTGCTGGTGTTGTTCAGTGTCATCCTGCAAAGACGTATTAGCTTCGCAGGAATACCGAATTCAGACATGATGGGGTATAGGTGACTCCTTATTGGACTGTCGAAGGCGGCTTTGAAATCGACAAAAAGATGGTGTGTGTCGATTTGTTTTTCGAGGGTCTTTTCCAAGATTTGTCGGAGCGTGAAGATCTGGTCAATGGTGGACTTTCCAGGTCTAAAGCCACACTGATAAGGTCCAATCAGTTGGTTGACGATGGGCTTTAGTCTTTCACACAATACGCTCGACAGGACCTTATATGCGATATTAAGAAGGCTAATCCCACGGTAGTTGGCGCAAATGGTGGGATCGCCTTTCTTGTGGATTGGGCAGAGCACTCTGAGGTTCCAATCATCTGGCATGCATTCTTCCGACCATATTCTGCATAGAAGTCTGTGAATGCATTTAAACAGAGCTTCGCCACCGGTCTTAAACAGCTCAGCCGGTAGGCCATCGGCTCCTGCAGCTTTGTTGTTTTTAAGCCGAGCTATAGCTGTTAAGACCTCGTTATAATCGGGCAGCGGAACTTCAACGCTGTCGTCCATAATTGGGGTTTCCGGGATATCATCTCCACTGGCGGGATTGTTGTCAGCGTTGCCATTTAAAAGTCAAGAGAAGTGCTCCCTCCATAACATCAGTGTACTCTGGATATCTGTCACTAGATTCCCATTCTCGTCCTTGCAGGAAGAGGCTCCGGTCTTAAAACCATCGGCCAGGCGTCTTATTTTTTCGAAAAATTTTCGAGTCTCATTCCTGTCGCCATGCATCTCAATTTTCTCGCACTCACGCATTTCCGCCTCTCGTTTTTTTCGCCTGAAAATGCGTCTCTCTTCCCTCCTCTTCTCTCGGTATCGCTCCATAGCAGCACGCGTTACAACCGACTGCAGGGTGGCTTTGTAGGCGGCGTCTTTCTCTGACACTCCTGGTCGTGCCACTGGTTTCGACGAGGGCGATGGTAACCTATCACCTCTTCGGCAGCCGTACGCATAGAGTGGGATATGTGCGTCCACTGTCCGCATATATCGTCGATCGGAGGAGTGCTTTCTTGAAGCAGGAGTGAGAGTCGAGTAGCGAAGGCTTCGGCCGTCCGTTTTGACTGCAGCTTGTCGACGTCTAAATTTTGATATGCTTTTAATGATATTCTGAGGTAACGTCACGCCAGACAAAAAAGCATTTAGTGCTATTTTTTCTACGCTGACGTTCAAAAGTGCGTGAAATTTTGCATTTTAATAAATTGTAATAAAATTAAGCAAATTTTATAAAAAAATCGTTAAGAAGAAAAACCGTTAATTTAATATTAAATTTGAAAAGTGAGTAACGTCACGCCACATTGCTTGAAGTTTGCCTGATTTCGTTACTGAATTTGGTTTTTTTCAACTTGTCATGGTCGATGGGTAGGAGTTAAAAAAATATAATTTATTATAGCTAAACTTTATGTTTTATTTACGTCTAATATTTTTTAAAAAAAGACATTTTTTTTTTAAATGTGCCGATGGAAATTTAAGTAACGTAACGCCAGTAACGTCACGCCAGATGACTTAGCCTAATAAAAAAAAACCGAGAAAAGATTTTTTAATTTGATAACTAGCAAAATAAACTCATATTATTTTAAATTCTTCCAAATAAAGTTTTGTATAAAAAGTCTTGCCCAATTCGCAGAGTTTTGCAAATTTTCTAATCTAAGTCGAAAACCACTTCTGTTTTTTGTAACGTCACGCTAGTGCATATTTTTGCTTATATCTTTTAATTCTTAAAATCGGTTATTATAATTTTTTTGCTTAATAGTGCTACTTAATTACTACGCAAATATAAAAAAAAATTTAAAACTTAGACATCTTCAAACTTTTTTTTTTTAAATTTTTTCGTACAAAACGTACATAATGCCAGTTTGGAAATGTCCATATATATTGTAAGCCGAAGAAGGATATCCACAACCGGTGGGCAAACGTAGCTTCGGGTAGGGGCACAGTGTAGAAAGTGATAACCACTATGTTAAACTGCGGATTAAGCCTAAAGAAAGTCATAAGAAGACGAAAGAAAGCAGACCATGACTGCTTGGATTTTCCGCGAGCTCCTGCCAATGGGCATTTTTGTAAACGCGGTCTCCTTTTGTATGGCGATGTCCGGATGCTTTTCCATGAATTGCTGAGTTTTAGGCCCGAGAAACAATTTGTGATGACGAAAGTCATCAGGTACAAAAGTACGGAGTATCAGGCACAATTTTTTTTTTTTAATGTTACCTTTTCCGGTGCAGAGGTCGGACATTCACCGTCTCGGGCACCGGGCATTTATCAGCTACTTTATTGACACAAAATATGAAATTGTTTCTCGGGAGGGTTTTCTAAATTATTCTTTTTTTAGCTCTATATTAAATTATATTTTAAATTGTTCTGATTCATCGGCTTGTGGAACAGCTTGTTTCCGATTGTCTTGATAACTTCCGATTCAAAGTAAATATCAGAATGAACGGAAACAATATAATTTTGTAATTATATAAAACATATAATTTTGTAATTATTTCGAAATCCATGTTTTTCTGGCGGATCACAATTTTATTTAATACACATCTTAGTTTGAATGTTAACTACGCACATATCAAGTTTTATGCTTGTAGATCAATTATAAGCAGTGGTGACCGTGGCATACAGGTTAAGTGTGTGGCTTAGCATGCTCGGAGCCCGAGTTCGATCCCCAGTCGCAGCGAAAAGTTTGTTCAATAACAAATTTTTCTGATCGGTCACCACTTCTCTGCAGACAATGGCAAACCTTAGAGAGTAAATAATGCCATATAAAGCTTCTTGAGAACATAAACTTTAGCCGTTCGGAGTCGGCATAAAACATGTAGGTCCAGTTCTCGGTCAATTGTATGCAAACATTTAATAACACACACAACACAATTGATCATAAGAAGCTCGGTCAAAGTCTTTTCAAGGGCTGAAATGGCCAATTTGATTTTGTTTTTGTTTTAGATCAATTATAAGCTCGTTGATAGAGTTTTACTGTTGCGAGTTGTATGAAATATCGAATTGAAAAAAGATGCATCTTCGAGTAGAAAACACAAAAATATTTAAATCGAAATAAATTTTATTTGTGTTCAATAAACATATTTATATAATAAATAAACAATAAATAAAAATTAATTAATTTAAATTTTTAAATTTTTTTATAGAATAATAAAAGCAACAAAATTTTATATACAATTTTAAATAAAGCCCGAATAATATAAATTTTATACAAATTTTAATAGATACCAGATATAACTGAGCAACAGTTGACATTGTAAGTGCTACCGTTTTTGATGTAACAGTTGTTGTAATATTACAGCTGTCGATCTTGTCTGTGTTTTGTAAAGTCAATATTTTTGTACTTTATGCAGTTGTTGTTGCTGTTGTCTATATCGTAGAGGAGCTTATTTTCAAACGTATTGCTGTTGAAGTTGTTAACGTAGACTTTGTGGTTGTGAAAGCTGCTAATCTAAGCATCTGTTAAGTCAGATTCCGTCACATCATCTGATGCCTCAGTTTCTGATGTCTCAGTATCTGATGCATCAGTTTCGGATGTCACAGCATCTGATGCCTCAGTTTCGGATTCTGTCTCAGAATCTGATGGCGTAGGTTCTGTTTGCGCAGAATCTGTTGAGTCAGATTCTGATGTCTCAGATTCTTGTGCATCAGAATCTGATGGCGTAGTTTCTGTTTGCGAAGTATCTGTTGACTCAGAATCTGTCGTCTCAGGTTCTGGTGCATCAGAATCTGATGCATCAGATGGCGTAGATTCTGTTACCGTAGATGGTGCTGCTGTAGATTCTGTTACCGTGGCTGATGCTGCCGTGGATGGTGCTGCCGTAGAAGGTGCTGCTGTAGATTCTGTTACCGTGACTGGTGCTGCTGTAGATGGTGCTGCTGTAGATTCTGTTACCGTGACTGGTGTTGCAGTAGTTGGTGCTGCTGTAGATTCTGTTACCGTGGCTGGTGCTGCCGTAGATGGTGCTGCTGTAGATTCTGTTACCGTGACTGGTGTTGCAGTAGTTGGTGCTGCTGTAGATTCTGTTACCGTGGCTGGTGCTGCCGTAGATGATGCTGCTGTAGATTCTGTTACCGTGACTGGTGTTGCAGTAGTTGGTGCTGCTGTAGATTCTGTTACCGTGACTGGTGCTGCCGTAGATTCTGTTACCGTGACTGGTGCTGCAGTAGTTGGTGCTGCTGTAGATTCTGTTACCGTGGCTGGTGCTGCCGTAGATGGTGCTGCTGTAGATTCTGTTACCGTGACTGGTGTTGCAGTAGTTGGTGCTGCTGTAGATTCTGTTACCGTGGCTGGTGCTGCCGTAGATGGTGCTGCTGTAGATTCTGTTACCGTGACAGGTGCTCCAGTAGTTGGTGCTGCTGTAGATTCTGTAACCGTGACTGGTGCTGCCGTAGATTCTGTTACCGTGACTGGTGTTGCAGTAGTTGGTGCTGCTGTAGATTCTGTTACCGTGGCTGGTGCTGCCGTAGATGGTGCTGCTGTAGATTCTGTTACCGTGACAGGTGCTCCAGTAGTTGGTGCTGCTGTAGATTCTGTAACCGTGACTGGTGCTGCCGTAGATTCTGTTACCGTGACTGGTGTTGCAGTAGTTGGTGCTGCTGTAGATTCTGTTACCGTGGCTGGTGCTGCCGTAGATGGTGCTGCTGTAGATTCTGTTACCGTGACTGGTGCTGCCGTAGATGGTGCTACTGTAGTTGGTGCTGCCGTTGTTGGTGCTATTGTTATTGTTGGTGCTATTGTTGTTGTTGCTGCTGTAGTTGGTGCTGCCGTTGATGGTGCTACTGTAGTTGGTGCTATCGTTGTTGGTGCTGCCGTTGTTGGTGCTGTCGCAGAAGGTGCTGCCGTAGATGGTGCTATCGTTGTGGATGCTGCTGTTGAAGGTTTTGTTGTTGTTGTCATAGGTTTTGTTGTTGTTGTCGTTGGTCTTGTTGTCGGTCTTGTTGTAGATCTTGTCGTAGTTCTTGTTGTAGTTCTTGGCGTAGTTCTTGATGTAGTTTTTGTTGTTGTTGTTGTCGTCCTTCTAGGTGTTGTTGGTGTCGTCCTTCTTGTTGTTGGTGTCGTCCTTCTTGTTGTTGGTGTCGTCCTTCTTGTTGTTGGTGTCGTCCTTCTTGTTGTTGGTGTCGTCCTTCTTGTTGTTGGTGTCGTCCTTCTTGTTGTTGGTGTCGTCCTTCTTGTTGTTGGTATCGTTCTTCTTGTTGTTGTTGGTATCGTTCTTCTTGTTGTTGTTGGTACCGTTCTTCTTGTTGTTGTTGGTATAGTCCTTCTTGTTGTTCTTGGTATCGTTCTTCTTGTGGTTGTTGGTATCGTTCTTCTTGTTGTTGTTGGCACCGTCCTTCTTGTTGTCGTTGATGTCGTACGTTTTGTTGTAGTTACTGCTCGTCTTAATCGTTTCCGTTCGAATTTTTCACTTTCATCTATTTGGTATGATATGAATGGAACTTCTTCAGATAGTTTTGACACACCGAAATCCTTTTCCGTAGCCTCTATTGATTGCGTCAAACGATTTAGGTCGAATGTTTCATTTTCATCGATTTGGATTGGTAGCGCAGACGTTGTTGAGAAGTTCGAAACTACTACTAAAAATACTGCCATGAAGGCAGTATTTACGACAACACTAAGTATCATTTTTACTACAATAACTTTCGATCTGCTGATTTGGCTTAACTGATATTAAGATATTAACTTTCTGCTATTTATACCCATTCATACAGTCAAACTCATGCACAAATATATGTTTATTTAATCCACAGTTATACAGTGTTTGTTTTTTAAAAATTAAAAAGTGGAATAATAGAAAATTCAAATAAAAAATATTTAGTTAATATTTATATGTTGTCATGTGTTCGTTTTTTAACAAACATATTTGAACAAATGTGTTTTTGCAATTTAGTTTTAAGACAAAAGTCTTACGTAGATCGTTTCAAGGTTGCCATATTTTTGCGTTTAGGTATGTGAAATAGTGTAAGCAAATCCATTTCAGGAGAATATTATTTTCAAGCAATATATCTTCAACATCTGAGAAACATAAAAGTTAAGAATATAAAGAAGAAAAGTGCTTTACTGAAATTTGTTAACTGCCACGCCTTCTTCCATCCAGTACATTATGTGACAACAGAATACTTAATGGGCTGAAGTGTCTCGGAATTTTGAATGAAAACAAGCGTTTTTTAGGCACAACTACATTCATTCCTCAACATAGCTCTCTTTGTTTATTTTTTCTAAACAAATTATCTGTTTTATCAATTATAATTTTCTTGATACCAAGTAAAATTTACAACTTTCAATACAGAACTACATTCACTATTTTTCAAACGTAGCTTTCTATTTCACTTAACTACACAACACAACACTTGTTTATATCTTCGAATATTGTATTCACTACATTATGTTCAAGACGTTCCTAACAATTGATGTATGAAGTGTATTTAGTTGTATTTAAGTATTAATTTTACATTAATATGCAAATGAGTCCCATGAACTATGATATCAATGCTCAAAATACACAAAAGCAAAAAACAACAAAACACGAGAACATGAATATTTCATAAGCTTAGTGTATAAGATACATGAACCCATAAAAAATTTCGTAAATTCCATGACAAAATGTAAGAGGAATATGAACTATACATAATTTTCGTGAATAAAATTCATAAAACTCATGTAAAAATACGACTAGAACAAGAAGAGTTCATGAGATATTGCATGAAGAATTGCATGAATCTCATGCAAATACTAAGGATAAATTTTGCAGGCCTCAAAAAAGCACTTCTGGAGAATGGACTTCTTAAAAAAGGCGTAAATCAAAAGTTTTGAAAAATATTTTTGCTTTAATATTTCAACTTTTTCTCTTTTCTATATATTCTTTAATTTTGTTTTTGGATTGCAGAGAGCCGGATCAAAACGGACGTAACAGTTACCGAGAAATAATGCAGAACCTTTGCAGGAACTGCCTAGTATTATTATTTGATCAGCTGTAGAATGTGGATAGGAGTAAGTCCGAGGAACAGTTGGAATCCTGTCGGCCACCATCATGTTTAGAGAATAATGGTATAGACTTTGCTTCAGAGAATGCTTTTCTCTAAATATGATCCTAAAAATTTTCAAAAAATTATAAAAAGCTTCTATGAAAAAGAGAAACAGACTTTTTAGAAAAAAAGACTTATTATTTTTGAAAAAAGACTTGTTTTTATTGAAGAAAATACTTCTCGTAGTGAATTTTTAATCAAAATATAAAAAACATTTTTCATTTTCAGTGCATTTTTCTCTATAAATGAGAATTTTTTGTGCGTGAAAAATACTTATCATTATTAGAGACATTGAAATATTTCCATTTCCCACAAGTGAAGAAATATATCTTCGAAAATGTGAAAATTTATTTTAAGTGAAGAAAATTGTATATGAAAAAGAGAAAATTGCTATTATCGGAAATAGAGAAATTTTTTATCGGAGAAAGATATGTATTTTTTTTTTTCTGAGTGTAGAGAAGCCATCGGAATCCTTATTCCTCTACAATCCTGATGATTCGACGATAACACTGAGCTGCAGTGAGTTTTACTTCTGCCCAGTGCTATACTATAAGCATTCGCTCTATACTCGAACGTTACGGTAACGTTAAAGCAAAACGAGTTTTACTACTAAGCCCTTGTGTTGACACCTGGCTCACTGGTGAGCCATCACATGCTTAACTTGGCCCTGGAGCCATACTTTTGCAATTACCGAGTTGAAGCTCGATGACATCTCCTAAATATATGTTTTCAGCTTTGTAGCCAAAGTAAACGATATAAGTGTATATTAAAATACCTGAAAGCGGGCCGTGGTGGTGACCGTGGCATGCAGGTTAAGTGTGTGGCTACGCATGCTTGGAGCCCGAGTTCGATCCCCAGTCATGGCGAAAAGTTTTTTCAATAAAAAAATTTTTCTGATCGGTCACCACCTCTCTGCAGACAATGGCAAACCTCAGGAAGTAAATAATGCCATGTAAAGCTTCTTGAGAACATGAACTTCAGCCATTCGGAGTCGGTATATAACATATAAGTCCAGTTCTCGGTCAATTGTGTGCAAACATTTAATGACACAGACAACACAAGTGATCATAAGAACCTCGGTCCTTTCAAGAACTGAAATGGCCAATTATTTTTTTTTTTTTTTTTGAAAGCAGACCATGAATTACTTTACCCCTTGTCACTCACGTGGTTCACCAGTGAGGCTTATATTGTGCATGGTTTACAAAGTGGTTTCAATCTGTAGTTAAGTTCGGGAAATTAAGTTCAGTCCTTGAGTCCGAATTCACATATATATGCCAAACAAGACCGTTTAATATGGCATCAAAGTTAGTTGGAAACTTCATATCCAATCCGTTATGTATATCAAGGGGAAAGGGTTGTCCGTTGCCTCTTGCTCGGCTCATGATGGAAGAAAAATAAGTCATACCTGCCAAAAGAGTTTGAATTAAGTCGCCAACAAGATCTTTACTCAACAGAGTTTGGTTTCCTGCAAAAGACGCCAACAAAATCAGTTGTTCTAATTTCAACTCTACGTTTTGACAACTCCATTTCAGGTTATAACAACGATTTTCTGGTTCTTCGTTTCATAATTTTGTTTTCTTTATTATATTCTTTATATTCTTTGTAAACTTGAAATAGTTATGTATAAAATATTAATGGAATATTTCACCAAAAGGAGGTAGAATAAAGTCGAATGAACATCGCAAGTATTTGCAGGAATGCCAAAAGTTTCTGGGAGGACACAAATGAAAAAGTCTGGAGGGGCAACTTCAGTTCTTAAAGCGGTTTGGAAAGTATGATTGGATACAAACTAGGCACCTTCAAAGTCACATGGGCCAGCCAAGCTCCGAAAAGGAATGCACAGGTACAAGTCAAAGAATTGGGCAAGTGAGGACATTGTAAAGGAAACGTCGTTCAGCCCGCTAGCAGTGATATGACTTCAAAAAACTCATTTGAAAAGGTCATACTTCAGCTAAAATTAGCTGCTGCATCAACTGTCTAATCGAAAATGACAACATAAACAAAATGTTTACGTTTAATTGTTCACAACCTTTAATTTATGCCTTACAAAATTAAAATTTTTGCAATAAAAAAAATATTTATTTTCATATCTTCTAATATGGTCTTTACAAGCCCGTTCACAGGAGTCATTTTTGGTTAAAAACTCCCAATAGATGTAGAAAAGAAGAATTAAAAATTTGCGCCTTGGTTCCAAATTAATATTCGAAAAAGGAATTACATGGTAAATTTCCGCTTTTGATAAAAATCCAAAAACTGTACACCCAACTCCTGCCCCCCTCTGAGGAAATCCTGCTGGAGTGTAGTTTAGTTACCTCCTTCAATTCCTTTTATGCATCTTGAGATACATAATGTGCTTCATAAAATACATGATTTAAGTTCTAATTGAATATCACTTGCAAAATGTAAGAAAGACTTGGTGGCTCACCGGTGAGCCAGGTGTCCATCAAAGGAGTGTAGATGTACTGTCAAAACAGAGGTTAAAGTCACTCAACAGAATAAACTTCGGCATTTCCCCAGCAAATTAGAAGTCAAACACTGAGGCACAACGAGTTTTACTTTTGCTTGGTATTTGTAATTTCTGCCCACTCTCATAAAATGATACTCACATCCAAACAGCCCTACCACGACTTTGAGTAAAAATCACTTTCACAACTGCTCTCTACTCCGATCTTCTCTTCTGCTTAGAGTCAACACAGGGTCAACTGAATAAGGTACAGTGTTGCCGGAGTAAATTTATTTTTATATCCAAAATACAAAATAAAAATAGCCAAAATGTAAAAAAAATAGCCAAAAGATTTATTAATTGTATTAGAAAAAAATAAACAAAACTAACATTCATACCTTTTTTAACTAACTTGTTTTTTGTACCCTTTTTTTACTGGAAATAGATTTACAAACATATTTGTTTTTAAGTATGTTATATAAAATTATATTTTAAAAATATAAGAGCATGTTTTAAACATATTTAGGGCATATATTCTTTAAATAGACGGTCGTTTAATATAGAAGGACCTTAGCTCATTTATTTTATACTTGATAAGAGTAGAGAAAACTTCATAAAAGTAAGGTTTGCATTTTCGGAGTATTGAAAGTGAAAAAAAAGTATTGCATTTTTTTTTTAGCTTCGAACCAAGGATTTCAGGTGTCAAACCTATTCAGTCAAGTCTGCCTTGGTTCAGAAATGGGAGAAAGATAAATAGGTGAGAAAGTGAAATCAAGTCAAACAAGTGAAGAATTTTTTATGTGTGGCGGAGTGCTCGTCAACTTACTTTTCCATGCTAATTTGCTTAATTTTACTTTTGAAAACAAACCACAATTTCTTCCAATGATCAAAGTTATATACATTGTTGCATACTCTTATGTGCCACGTGATTCGAGATGTCACATGTCAAATTATTGGATATTCTTGCGATTGGCTGCACGATTAGCATCACTGGCAGGTCGTGTTCAAATGAAGAGAGAATTCACTCTCAAATTTTAAATCATTTCCCTGCAAACATTTGGAAGACGTTGGCAGAGGAGTGAATTTTGCGATGCACCAGTAATTCGCCCAAGTGTTTTTGGGAAAATGCATCGCTTTTCAAATGCTTAAGCAATGAATGCGCGAGTCACAAAAATTTTCAAAATCTTCCTTCGCTCATTTCGGAGTTTGTTGGAGGATGGATTTTTGAAAAAAGTGATTCGTAATGGACCAAAAGTCCTCCACGAAAGCCTAACAACTTTTCAAGTTACTTTCCTAACTTTTCAAACCTAGCCTCACCTATGTATTTCCTCTTTTGCAGTTATATATTTAAACAGCGAGGCCTCTTATTTTGCCACAAATGGTTCCTGGTCAAATATTCCTAATGTGCATTTTCTGAATTAGAACAAGCAGCATTATGCATTCCTCTATTTCAAGGTGTATCGTTTGCTAAAGATGGTTGGCAGAGAACGATTCTAACATCTAGGGCGTTGAGAACGCTACCGGCTTCCAAGTGACGGCATCACCACTCTTCAAGTGCATGACATTTCTGACATGTATCAACCTTGAAGTGGCAGCCGTGTGGCAAGTGTGTTGCGAGCTAATGAATACCGAGTTCAATTCCAACCTTGGGAAAAAGTTTTTTTTTAAATATAAATACATTTTTCGTAACTTGACGAAAAATTTATGACGTCTCTAAGTATGGCAGATAGGGGTGGGTTTCATCCGCTTTGGCTCACTTTCAGTGTGCCTTTTTCAGATAATAGCTGATGTCATTTCAAGACATACGACTTTTTGATAAAGTCACTATGTATAGAAGGTAGGCGTGTTTTTTATTCGATTTGGCCCAATTTTGTAACATAATCTTTTTTGTTTTGAATAAAAGTTTAAATATCGCATTTTGTTGCGACAGTTCTAAGTGGAATTCTAGGTAAAACTGGAATTGGATTTCGAAGTCGAAAAGTGGAATTTGAAAAATTGACTAAAAAGATGTATTGCCACACATTTTGCAAAATTAACACAAACCAATAATAGTAGGGGAAGAGTGGCATGCAAGAGCCAAGTTTTGAAAGAGCCATCTTGATTTACGCGCTAGTTTTCATACGAATGCTTCTTAAATTATAATTTTAAAGAAGCAATACTCGCCATATGGCACCTTCGAACATTTGACAGTTCACTGATAATAAACGACGATGGTGTATCGTATTTTGAATTTCTTCATCATTAAGTAAGTTTTTTAGAACATTTTATTTGTTTTGTGACGTTTTGTTATTATACTATAATTTTATGGATATATTAGGCCTACCAATAACATATTTATTTTGCCGGAAAAATCTTGATTTCATACTAATTTTTGAGGTTATGTTTCTTTGGACAATATGTTTTGAAAGAGCTGTGTTGCGGTGGAATGAAAAAGCGTAAAGGAAGTTTAAATTATTTTTGTCAAAAATGTTTTTAAGTTTTTTAAACCTCTTATTTTGTTTTTGGAATAGGTGTTATTATTATAGATTTTCTTCAAAACGATTTAATTTTTTTGCTAAAAATATTTTTAAGTTTTTTATGTTTTTTTTTTTTTTAGTTTTGCATTTTTTTATTTATTTAATTTGTTTTTGTAAAAACAATACTTTTTATAAAAGCAACTAATATTTTTAATAAAATATTCGTTATTTTTCGTGTTAAGTCTTGTAATAATAAAAACTTTTTAACAAAAAAAAAAAACCTAATTCAAAATCACTAGAAAGTAAAAAATAATTTTAAATTACTTTTACTATTTATTTCTTGGTCAAATTTGTATTTTTATAATAAATATATTTATTTTTTTATGATAATAAAAGCTTCAAGTCAGCGCTAATCATTGACGTAAACTCATGATTTTTTCGCCATCCCTACTCTATTTAAGATTTTTTTATTTGTAAATATCCTGTTTGGGTGACGCTGTATTAATTTGTAATCTTAATTTTTCTTAAATCTTAATTAAAATGCTATGTGTGTGTTGCAGCTGCACAAAAAATCTGATTATATTAGCGCCGACTTCGAAGCTCTTATTATCATAAAAAAATAAATATATTTATTATAAAAATACAAATTTGACCAAGAAATAAATAGTAAAAGTAATTTAAAATTATTTTTTACTTTCTAGTGATTTTGAAGTAGGTTTTTTTTTTAGAGAAAATGATATATATTAAAAAAGTGTATAAATTAATTAAACACCAATTATTTGTGCTCATTATATGGAAAATGCTTTTCTGTCGTTTCTTATTCTGGTCTTTGTCAGTATGTTTATCAGTACCTACTCTTGTATTTTTATCACTTCCCTGTAACGAGTGTTTTTGTTTCGAAGGCTGAGGTATGCTCAGCCGCTCCAGGGTCCGTCCAAGGGATCTCGCAACCCTTGGGCAAAAGTAAATTTTTCTTAATCAGAAATTAAATAGATTAATTAGTCGTAGAATTAGTCACGGTTGACGTTAAGGTCAACACAATCACTAAACCTCAAAGGTTTTAGCTCGGCACGATTAATAATCTATTTTTCCTTTTTTTTTATATTTATTCTTTCTTCTTTTTTTTTATATTAAATATTTATTACAAACTTAGTGAATACCTAAAATTAGTTCATATGCGGTATAAAAATTAGTGGCAAAGTGCGCACGGTGGCAGAGGGCCAACTGATTCAGGCGTACTTAGTATATACTTAAAATTAGTTCATATACGGTATAAACATTAGTGGCAAAGTGCTCACGGTGGCAGAGGGCCAAACTGATTCAGGCGGTAGACGGCAGAAGGCCGAATGCAAAACAGGCCTTCACAACGTAGACCTACTTAGAGTACGGTGGGTTGCTAAACCCGAAAAGCCGGAGCTTGAATTTGACCGGAGTCGAAAAGCCGGAGCTTGAGTTTGACCGGAGTCGAAAAGCCGGAGCTTGAGCGTGACCGAAGTCGAAAAGCCGGAGCTTGAGGTTAGGTGGCTTGATTACCAAATTTGGTAATCAATTTTTAATTCCCTGACTTTATCACCACCCGAAAGTTGACTTACAATTAAAATATTAATTGAAATCAACTTGGATGTCAAGCGAACTCAACATGTCTATACCAACATTGTGCGCACTACTTATTCAACGTTCACTGCTAACTGTATGTGTAACGACTTCAGTCGTTACAACCCCAATGTCAATATTGACTGAAATATAGTGTGTTTATAATATTGACACGCCTCTTTGTCGAGAATATCACACTCTTTGTCATAGTGTTTTCAATAGTTCTACCCATTCTAACAATGAATTTTACCACCCTTAAGTCAATATGATACAGTTTTTTACACACTGCCACACCCCTTCGTCGAATAACGCCCAATTCTTCGGTAGTAATTTGTAATAATTGTGCCTACGTCTGTACTTCTTCAGTTAGTAGTGTCAGTATTCGATTTAGTGTTTTCTAATATTGCCACACCACTTTGTCGAATGACGCCCACTTTATTCACAATAACTTGTTATAAGTGTGCCTACCTCTATACTAAATATCAGTACTCTAGTGTCAATATTATTCGCGATACAGTGTATTTTATATATTGCCACACCCCTTTATCAAACAAGGTCCACTGTATTGAAATTAATTGTTTTATAACTGTGCCTACCCCTGTAGTTAACTTTAGTACTCTAGTGTCAATATTATTCGAGATACAGAGTTTTTCTAATATTGCCACACCTCTTTTTCGACTAACGCCCACTTAATTGACTGTTATTTTTTACCTACCCTTGCATTTTTTCTGTGAATTTTATTAACTCTAGTACTCTAGTGTCAATATTTACTGAAATACAGTGTTTTTCTTACAGTTACACGCCCCTTTATCGAATACCGCCCACATTACTGACAGTAATTTGTTATATTTGTACCTACCTTTGTACTAAATTTTAGTATCGTAGTGTCAATAGTAATCGAGATACAGTGTTTTTTTTTAATATAGCCACTCCCCTTCTCGATTAACGCCCAGTTTTTTTTTTAAAAAAATTTGTAGCAATTTTTCCTACCTTTGTAATAAATTTCTGTACCCTAGTATCAATATTATTCGAGACACAGTAATTCTCTTATATTGTCACACCCCTTTGTCGAATTACGCCCACTTTTGTTATAGTAACTTCCAATAATTGTACCTACCTCTGTACTTAATTTCAGTACTCTAGTGTCAATTTTCTTCGAGATACAGATTTTACAATATTGCCACACCCTTTTTTAGAATTACGCCCACTTAAGTGAACGTCATTTTTAATATTTGTGCTTGCCTTTGTAATTTTACTGTAAATTTTATTACCGTAGTGTCAATATTTACTGAGATACAGTGTTTTTCTTATAGAGACACGCCCCTTTTCCGAATAACGCCCCCTTTAATAAACGGGCACCTCCGCGTTGATAATCTCTATATGTTGACAAAAAATTACGACAATCGGGCAAGTACTTTAGGAGTAATCGATGTACATACATTCACAAAAAAAAAAAAAAAAAAAAAAAAAATAAAAAAAAAAAAAATAAAAAAAAAAAAAAAAAAAAAAACAGAGAAACCAACCAACTTGAGAACCTCCTCCTTTTTGAAGTCGGTTAAAAATATGGCTCTTTCAAAACTTTTGTTGGCTCTTTCAATGCCCATGTGTTATGAAAGAGCCGAATTTCATGTTTTTTATAAATGGCCACAGGTCCAAGAATATTGTGGATTTTGGAAAATATTTCATGGTATTACGTTCATAAATGAATGAGAAAATACTTTTGATACAAGAATTATAATTTTATTAATTATTTTTATATATTTTGTAACTTTTTTAAAACTGGCTCTTTCATGCCACTCTTCCCCTAAGAGTTCAGCTCTTACTACCTTACAAAAGTAATAAACTTAAGTAACTCACATACAAGAGTTGTATACTCTAAGGCTGCGGTTATAGTGAGCGCCGAGTCAGACAGGCAGGCAGGCAGGCAATGTGAACAAGCGAGATAGATAGCTATCTGCATATCGTTTTTTCACACAGATTTCAGCCTGCCTGCCTGTCTGACTCGGCGCTCACTATAATCGCAGCCTAAGAGATGGGTTAGACCGAAATTTTGAACGGTCTACCATTTTTAAAAAACATTCTAAGGAACTAATTTAATTACTTCGTATTAAGGATTATGTTCTATGAGGAATTGCTCTATTATAAGAACCATTATCTTATTATTAGAGTGACACTAGTCAGATCGTTACTCTTAAAACACTGTTTCGACAACGAATTCTGGTTTTTCATGCTAACAAGTCTTCTCAAATGCATTTTTGTGGGAAATTTTAGTACCAATTCTGAATAAATTTGAAATTAAACCTTAAACAGATTACAAGTTTTCGTTTATTTTTGGTGTTCAATTGAATTATGATCTTCGGTGTATTCAGAGACTTATAGTAACATTTTATGGCATATATTTTTTTTGGAACATTTTAACCCAATATAGACCTGTCTTCTGGCTCCCTTTTGCCCTCCCTTGTGAAAAAAAGAAGAAAAAAGACCCATACACTGAAGAGCTAGAGGTTTAAATTGTTCAACAACAATGTTTCCCGTAGTGTTTTCACATAAATCTTCCCAACACATCTTATAGCTTAAATATTAGGGTGGCATAGTTTCCTAATACGATTCCCCATAAGAACTTGTAAAAAGGGAGAAAATAAAAACCCACAAAAAAAAAGAACTCAGACGTAAAATATCAAAACGACAATACAAGTATATTTTTTATGGTCCACTCTGCCATAATCCGTTGTTGGAACCTTGTTATTTTTTTTTGTGTTGAACAGGTAATCAGAACGGTACTCTTCTATTTAGGTCTTATAAAAAGTTTAGTACTCTGACAAATTAAATTTTACGATCTATACCGTCTATAATGTGGTGACCGTGGCATGCAGATTAAGTGTTTGGCTTAGTATGCTCGGAGCCCGGGTTCGACCCCTAGCCGCGGCGAAAAGTTTTTTTAAAAAAAAAATTTTTCTGATCGGTCACCACCTCTCTGCAGACAATGGCAAACCTCAGAGAGTAAATAATGCCATGTAAAGCTTCTTGAGAACATGAGCCGTTCGGAGTCGGCATAAAACATGTAGGTCCAGTTCTCGGTCAATTGTGTACAAACATTTAATAACACACACAACACAATTGATCATAAGAAGCTCGGTCAAAGTCCTTTCAAGGGCTGAAATGGCCAATTTGTTTTTGTTTTTGTTTTTTATACCGTCTATAATCTGTACTGATTCTAACAGGGCCGTTGATTTTACAATATATAGGGTGTTTTTATTTTTAGAGGTATATAACTTTTAGTTGGCAACACTGTTTTACCAGTTGTCAAATGATTTGTGCTTATTTTGGTTTGGTATTTCAACATAAATAGACTGACGCCTGAACAACGCTTACAAATTGTGCAAATTTATTTTTAAAATAATGGCTCTGTTCGAAATTTTCATAAGAGAATTTTGGTTGAATGGAAACGTCAATAAAAAAAACTGCAGTATTTGGATAAAGATAACCTGGTTTACAAATAACGAAAAGTTGTTTGTACTTTGAATGCCACTATTCTTTTCTCATATTAAATCGGTCGCTGATTCCGAAAAAAATTTTTTTTTTCTGTCACTCCGTTTTCGAGATATTGCCCACTGTAGGGTTTTCAACGAAAAAAAAAAGTTGGTTCCACTTAATTGCATATATCTCCTGAACCAACAACAGTAGTCAAACAAATGATATATCAAATAAAAGCTAATAAAATTTCTTACAAACAATGCCAACATCATTTTTTGGTCGAGCTGTTAGTTTTGGCGGAATTAATTCAAATATCGTGGATTTTTTTTATTTTTCAGAAAAATTTCCAAAAAAACACAAAATAGTTGCAAATTTCGTTAAGATTCCAAAATATTTTGTTACTTTTGATATTTTTTACTAAAACCCTTTATTTTTCCAAAAAAAATAAGCTATTGTTGAAGAAAATCTATTGAGAAATGAAAAAGTTGTGTTTAATGGAACGAAAGCACCCAAGTTATGTTTTTTTACAAATTTTATTGTCATATAAATTACTATAATTTTTTATTTTTCATTTTTATTGTTCATAGGAATCAAGTCAAGAGTTTTAGATAAGAACAAAGAGTCAAGAAAAGATAAGAACAAACACGCTACAATAAAAACAGGTAGGCTCACGACTGAGAGTGCAACCGTCGAAACCGTCATAGCAAAACGTCTGATTTCGACACTTATGGCTATAAGAAAGAGAGCCTACCTGTTTTTATTATGCCATTTGAATACTTATTTTGTGTTTTTTTGACAGTTTCGGCAGTGAAACTGCTACTTATTTTGTGTTTTTTTGACAGTTTTTGACCTTTATTGTACCTGCAGCACTTTCGAGATGCATAAAAGCAAAAACATTCATGCATTATACTAAAAAACGTGGCAAACAAAGGGACGCACAATTTGTAACGAAACGAAAAAATAAGATATACTTCAAAATAAAATGAGTAAAAGACTGCGAGAATTCCAGTGTAAAAACTACCCAGATATTTTCTGCTACGTGTGCGGTGAATTTACTTTCGAAAAGAAACGAGTCAATTTTACGAATTTACTCCAAATGTCATATCTACATTATTTTGGTATTGCGGCTGAGAACATTGCTGAATCATGGACGCCAAGTATTTTGTGTCAATCGTGCAAATTAATATTGTCTGAATGGAGCTCGGGTAAAAAACGATACATGAAATTCGATGTTCCGATGATCTGGAGACAACCGTTTTGCCACCTAAACGATTGCTATTTTTGTCTGGCCAAAGTGACTGGTGTTGGAAAACACAAACGAGTGATATACGCCACTGTCCCGAATGTTTCATTGCCAGTATCTCATTCTGACGATGTTCCATATTCTACTTGTCCCGATTCAACACGCGAAAACAATCGAAAATCCGTAGATTCAATGGAGTCGGAAGGAACCACAGGTGGTAGTACTATTACAACTGAAAACACAACTCACCTTTTATCGCAAGCGCAGCTGAATGATTGGATAAGAGATTTGGAACTGTCAAAGGAAAAATCGGAATTGCATGGTTCTCGTTTGCAACAATTCAACTTTTTGAGACCCGATGTTAAGGTGACATACTACAGAAATCGTGAAATACCGTTTGCTATACACATTACTAAGAATGACAATATCTGCTATTGCGTAGTCATTCCTGGCTTATTTAATACCTTCGGTTCCCAAAGAGTGGCGTTTGTGTACTGATCAGTATTAAATATGAATAACACGACTGGAAAATATGTTCTGATATCAAAGTCGTTGGTACACCACGTCGTTGGTAAACCACTATTACAAAAAGGACTGGGCAGAAAGAATTGAGTCGAAAGTTGGAGAGAGCAACGTCAAAAACGTTCTACTCGTCAAAAAGAAAACATAATTCTCCCACCGCTGCACATCAAACTTTGACTTATGAAAAACTTTGTCAAGGCGTTAGACAAAGAAAGCGAAGCATTCACATATTTGAAAACGATTTTTCCAAATCTTTCTGATGCCAAGATAAAAGAAGGTGTCTTCGTTGGATCGCAAATAAAACGGTGTTAAGCGATCTTCAGTTCGCAGAACTATTGTCATCAGTTGAGGCAGCGGCGTGGGAATCTTTTAGGACGACTGTTTCTAGCTTCCTCGGGAACAATTAAAGTGAATCTTACGAGAAAATAGTCAACGAGTTGCTCGAGAACTATAAAAAAATGGGCGTAAATATGTCTCTGAAAATTCACTTTCTGCACTCCCATTTGAATTTTTTTCCGAAGAATCTCGGTGACGAGAGCGACGAGCATGGGGAAAGATTCCACCAACAGATGAAAGCAATTGAGAATCGGTAGCAAGGATTTTGGGACGAAGGAATGATGGGCGACTAATGTTGGTTTCTCATCAGAGAAACCGATCCCGAACTAAATAAACGACATAACAAGAATTCTAATCATTTTGAATTTCTGAATGATAAATAAAAATTATTTACAATGGAAATAACAATAAAAATGATTTAATGGAACAATAAAAATTATAAATAATAATTATATACCATTTTAAATAATGTAAAAATAATGTAAATTATTAAAAGAACAATAAAAATTAAGAATAAATGATTTTATTACAACAACCTTTAGTTCTCATTTTTTTTTTATGGCAATAAAATAAGTCCAAATGCATAAATTGATAATCACACAATTTGGGTGATTTCGTTCCATTAAACACAACTTTTTCATTTCTCAATAGATTTTCTTCAACAATAGCTTATTTTTTTTTGGAAAAATAAAGGCTTTTAGTAAAAAATATCAAAATTAATAAAATGTTTTGATTTCTTAACGAAATTGCAACTATTTTGTATTTTTTTGGAAATTTTTCTGAAAAATAAAAAAAATCCCCGAAATTTGAATTTATTGCGCCAAAACTAACAACTCGACCAAAAAATGATGTTTGCATTGTTTGTAAGAAATTTTATTAGCTTTTATTTGATATATCATTTGTTTGATTACTGTTGTTGGTTCTGGAGATATATGCAATTAAGTGGAACCAACTTTTTTTTTCGTTGAAAACCCTACAGTGGGCAATATCTCGAAAACGGAGTGACAGAAAAAAAAAATATTTTTTTTTTCGGAATTAGCGCCCGATTTTACATGAGAAAAGGATAGTGGCATTCAAAGTACATATTGGTTGTAAGCCAGTGTAATTTATTATTCACATATTTTTTTTTTGAAAAAAATAATTTTAGTGTTCAATACATTAAAAAAAACAAAAACAATTTGAGTTCCAAACAAAAATTAAGAAACATTAGTAATTCATAACAACAGGTAATAACAATAATTTTCATGAGTCCATAAAAATAGGTACACCGAGATTTTCCAAAGAAAAAGTAATTAGATAATTGCATCTAATTTATTGTTTTGAGAATCTTGAATATCTGCCATTATTTTTTAAAACAGCCTGAATCCTTCTAGGCATGCACGAAACCAAAATCTAGCACGTCTACAATGGTATATTGTACCATGTTTACTGAACTTTTCCCCACAAATCGTCCTTATTTTTAAAAATTTGGTTAGATATTCTTTTCTTCAATTCACCCCAAAGAGTGTCAATCGGGTTGAGGTCGGGTGATTGACTGGGCCAAGACATACAGTCGATTTTTTTCATAAGTCCTTAAAAAAATCCTTTACCAACTTCGATGAGTGTTTGGAGTCATTATCTTGTTGGTAAAATTATTCCTTGGAATATTTCCACATTTTCGTCCGGTCATATTGACCTGCATACGAAATATTGGGCCTACGCCATAGTGAAAAAAGCATCCCCAGACCATTATGTTTCCGCTACCATTTTTATAGTGTACCGAGGATCGAAGTCTTTACCTTTTGGGCGACGAACATTCCTTGCGGCATCATTAGAAAACAAATTAATTTTGGTCTCGTCGCTCTATAGGATGTTGTTTCACTTTTTGACTCCTTTATCTCCTGACCATGAGGCATGAATTTTGGCAAATTCTTTCCTCGCGTATAATTTTTCTTACAAAGGAGTGAAATCTTACGGACTATTCTGCCATAGAGCTTTGAATCCACTAACCTTTGTCGAATAGTCCGTGAAGATACTTTGTTGCCTACTTCTGCTGCTATTGTTCTTGCAGCTATAAAAGTGTCCTTTTTCACCATTATGTTAATGCGATGGTCATCGTTTAATGTGGTTTTCCATTTTCGTCCACCTTTTTCTCCTACTTTTTTTTCTTTAAGGAAGGACATTACATACGCGGCAGAGAAAACAGACCTTTTTTTAAAAATTCATACCTCAGTCAAAAACAAACATTTTTCCAAAATTTTTTTTATTATTGTAGAGAATTGAACAAATTACTAGAAAAAAAAATGAAAAAAAATATATTTTTTACTCCAACATGGTTTTATAGAGCTCCAAACTGGCGGCAGAGAAAAACGGGGCCTCGTAAGAATTTTTCAATGCAATATTTTTTCTTAGAATCTTGAATTATCAAATTACCGATTTCAAGAAATGGCCAAAATAATGTCCACCCTTAAAGCATTCACGACAAAATTTCGTTTCACGACAGTTTAAAAAATAAAAAAAAAAAAAAAATCGTCAACAAATGAACCTGCTAGTGTCGCAACCAGTACTAAAAACATTGTTTCGAGACAAAAGCGTTCAAAGTTTGTGATCAAAGAAAAAAAAAACTCTTAAGAATTTTTCAATGCAATAGAATTTCTTAGAATCTTAAATTATAAAATTACCGATTTAAAGAAACGACCAATGTCATACCCCCTTAAAGCATTCACGACAAAATTTCGAGAACTTTCATGAATTTTGGCAATCGTTCCATATCCATATCCTCCAGCACGCATCTCAATAGAAATCCGCGTTTCTTCGGGTGTACAATTAAAATATTTTTTTTTTCAAAGTGTACCTATTTTTTTGTCCACAGCGCGTTGTTACTTCGTAATATATCTCTTGGTAACTAAATTTTAGATTAACGGGACAACTTGCGAAACGGTAAATTTTTTACTTTCAATTAAACCATGACATATTGATCGGTGGTGGCCGTTGCATGCAGTTTAAGTGTGTGGCTTAGCATGCTCGGAGCCCGAGTTCGATACCCAGCCGCGGCAAAAGTTTTTTTCAATAAAAACATTTTTCTGATCGGTCACCACCTCTCTGCAGACAATGGCAAGAGTAGAGTAAATTTTTACCCCAGAGAGTAAATAATGCCATATAAAGCTTATTGAGAACATGAACTTTAGCCTTTCGGAGTCGGCATAAAACATGTAGGTCCAGTTCTCGGTCAATTGTGTGCAAACATGTTATAACAGACACAACACAATTGATCATAAGAAGCTCGGTCAAAGTCCTTTCAATGGCTGAAATGGCCAATTTGTTTTTTTTTATATTGATCAAAAACCATTTTTTAGGGGATGTACTTAGTTTTTTGTCCAGATGTGTATATAATTCAATACACTTGAGTTGGGTACCCTCATTAATGAGAGTTTTATGTTAAACTTCATCAATCCCGAAATTTGTATGGGAGTCCTTCTAAACAGTGTTAGTAGTGGGTATGAATTTGCAAAAAGGAATATAAACGGTTGCTGATTATGCAGTACAACTTTCATGGGTCTGCTTGAAATTACTTTAAGTATTATAGATTATTTATTTTTGCATGGGACCTCTACACCTAACTCTCAATCTGATGAGGAAATATTTATCAATCATTCTCTCATTTTTGATTCTGATACTAGGTCCCCTATACCATCTACTAATTTCTCAATTGATGCTTCTTTAATGCAAGCTTATCAAATTAATTGTTCTTTCTTATAAAAGTCGTAAAATTTCTACAACCTATACTTCTTTATATTTAATTTGAAAATGTAAAAATATTATTTTGACTTTTCTTTCTCTTTTCTTTATCTTTGCAGATATTGCTGTTTTTGAATGTCACAAACTAGGATAGCGTCAAAGGCTAACTCATAATAATATGTACAAGATATGTGAAATATTGAAAAACCATACGTACCCGCACACACTCACACATAACCAAGAATTTGGCTACACGCAGCCTTGCCAGATCGTCAGATCATGCGTTTGGCAAAACTCACATATCGTATAAGATTAGACAATGGCGCACAGAAGAGTTCAGAATGCAATGACTTGGCTACAACCAGGTGCAGCGTATCTACGACAAAGGTTGACGCCATTCTGCAGATAAAAATTGCTTTAATTTTATATAACCTAACCTTTTTTTTAGTGTTTTTTTTTTTTTTTTCTTTAAAAACTCTTACGCTCTTTAGGCTAGTTTAGTCTTTTTTAAGCTAGTTAGTCTTAAGTAACGGTTTAACTTAATTTTGACTTTACTATTCTAATACTTAACACTGTTTGCAGCGCTTCAGTGCCAGCAACAGCATATTTAGCTGCAGTGAAAGTGGCCGTGGCAGCAGCAATTACCTTAACGGAACAAGTGGCAGTTTTGCATCAGCAACAACCAAACCAAAGCGACACAAGCCGAAGGTGAAAAAAAAGTTTTGCGGTAGCAACGTGTTTCGTTGTTGTATACCTTGTCGCGGGGGCGGCTCAGCAGCCCCCGCCACAAGTCCACCTGACTCGCCAACGCCTACAGACGAAGAGCTAAGTGGCGAGAACGTGCGTGGCAGTAACAGCAATCTTAAACGAAACAGCAGCAGCAGTAGCAGCAGCAAAAATAAACAACTATTAAGCAGTAACTTATTGGATGCTGACACACAGAATCCAGCAGAGGAAGACGCTGATCAAGTTTTAAGCCCACAACAAAAGAAACATTCGCTCGCCGAGACTATTGCCACCTCAGTGACCACACCGATATCATTGAAAACTTTGGGTGACGAAGATTTGGGCAAACAATTAAGTGCTACTGACATTGCGTTAGCAACATTAGCCAGCGGTGTTTTGCCAACTCGTGCCGAACCAGAGACTTTAAGTGACGCCAGCGTTTCACCAACTGTAGCTGTTCTGCAGGCAGCTACCGCTGCAACATTCTATTTATCAACAACTACCACAACGGTGGCCACACTGCTGACCACAACAGCACCAGCAGCAGCAGCAAACAGTACCGTTACAACAAATTCGCCAACCAACAACACCAGAGCAGCTGTAGCAACGCAAACACTGTCGTCTGTGTCCAGCACCACACCAGCCAGGTGCACCTGCCAGCAGCAGCAACAGCAGCAGCAACAACAACAACAACAGCCACAACAGCAAACTCAAACTTCACCATTACCTCACATCAAAGAAGAGGAAGAATCTGAGCAACAGCATCAGCACAATCAGCAACAACAACACAAACACAATCAAAAACAACGCCTGCAACTGCAGCGACTCGATCAACTGTCGCCGGGTAGCGCAGCAACCAGCAACTATAGCGGCAGCAGCAGCGAAAGTTTTCAACAATCCTCAGCCGCTTCATCAACCTACGCCAGTGCAGCCGGCACATCGTCTAGCTGTTCTTGCGCAGCCAGCAGCACAACTGCAGTAAACAATCAACGTGCGCCCGCCGAAGAATACTCATCATCACCATCACCACGCAATAAGCACAAGTTTCGTAAACAGCTAAAGTCCGGTTGGGCACGTACTGTACTCAGCAGCGGCAGCAGCGGCGGCGGCGGCGGTGTATCTGGCAGTGGCACTGCTGCCAACACCAACTCCAGCGAAACACTCACTTCAACAGGCAGCGCTGCTGGCGCACTCACTGGCAGCGGCAGTCTAATTGTCGGCATTAGCAGCAACATCAATACCAGCAACACAATCAATAGCGGTAGCTGTAACAGCAACAACATACGTTTCGGTTCATCATCTATAATTTTAACACCGTTGCCAACAAAAATGCAGGCTGAACAGGGTTCAATTGGTGATCTGCAGAAGTACCACAGTCGGTATCTGAAGAATCGAAGACACACTCTGGCGAATGTTCGGTGAGTAGAACAATAAATTCATTGTCGAAATAATTTACATGTTATTAAAAAACTAAATTATTAAAAAAAAAATTATTTTTAACAAAAAAAAAAATAATTTAACTTTGTCGTCATATAAGTTAGCTCCGCCATTTTTAATTTATTTAATAATAACATATTTGCTGCAATGTGCTCTTCGAGCAATAATATGTGCCGTTTAGGAAAATAAATTAGGTGAATTGGCATGATTTTTCGGTTGTCTTGTTTTTCATTGTCAAGTTATTTGTGACATTAGTTTATTGTATTCTGATGTGCTCAAGTTGTGCTGTTATATAACATAGAGAGATGAACAATTTTAACATATTTTCCAAAATCAATTACGAAAAAGCACATTTCCAAACAAAAATGTGAGTTTAACTTTAATCTGCTCAGGTTTGATTCAAGTTATGGAAGCATATCTATTCAAAACTATCTTTTTTTCTTAACAAATTATTCAATTTAGTTGAAATATCATTGTTATTATATTTATACATATATTAATACATATGATTTATATGCTTATATCATTGGCAAAGGAACTTGCTTTAAGTCGAAAAATGAGAAGAGGAAATTCCGCCAAAATGTTTTGATGCTTTTGACGTTTGATAGAATGCTATTATTTAAATTTATTCTATAACAGTAAAATTTTTGTAACAAACTTCACACAAAGAAGCACCAAACATTAAAATTATCATAACCTCTCGGTGGATCTTTTGTCTCTTCTGGTCAAACCGCCAGCAGTCGAATATCATATGGTCTAAATCTTCTTTCATTGCTCTCATAGTAAACAGAATCTTACCACCACATCAGGGAAAATTTTTTCCTAGTTATGCTATGTGTATCGCTGCATTTTCTTATCTGTAAGAATTCGGTATTTCAAATCATTATTATTATTAGAACCTGCGCCTCACCACACGATTTCGTTCTAGATGTCATTCATCCATTACCTACTCACCGATAACATACAGGACCGATACATTCTGTTGGCCGACGTCCCTTTTAGAGTTCAAAAGTACCAAATAGGTGAATGTTGAATGATGAAACTCATAAACCTTCGTTTAGTTGGAGGCCTATCCAACACCTTATCTGTTCTCAGGGATACAGCAGCCAGTTGGAAAATGTAACTTCACATTTGAGAAAAAACAATTTCGGTATAAATCACAACCAACACGAAACCACGGGGCGGGGATACCCTTCACCCCGCCCAGTGGTACCAGTTTTAAGATCCTTGGCGAGACTTCAAAGCAAATCTACTACCAGTTGAGTTCATCACAGTTCCGGACTAGTGACCAGAAAGAGTTCAGTACTCAAAACAATTCCTCAACAAAGATTCAACAAGCCGAGTATACGACCTACAAGTCAGTTTTAAATGTGAATATTTAAACTATTCACCTGATACGGCGTTTTGTAAACACCTGGCCTGCGAAATTGTTTAATTTGACAATTTTTCCACTAGATTCAAGCGCATTGCTTACATCAAACTCTGCTTTTGCTTCTTGAATTATGCCCATGTAGCCTAAAACTGGAATTTCTTCGTCAAGAGTATTTTCGTAGAACATATATAACCAATCCTCGAGAATTTATCCACAGTGGCAGCATTCAGTTGTGCTGAGATTCCGTTTAAGACAAAATGCTTTATGAGAACCATGACCAGTTAATAGTAAGTCCAAGAAGCAACAAAAGTCTGGATGACCTTTCATAAAAGTCACGTCACGTATAAACTGGTTGGTTACTCTACTATTTTGACGTTGACATTGTCTACTTTGCCATCTAGAAGTTGCACACAATTTTAGCATAGCCTTTATCTGTGAAGAGAAAGCATCTCTATCTAACATGTCTAGAGCTCAGTCAGGCACTAATAAGAGCAGTGCCTTCCGCATCCGATACACAATGCTGGTTTGCATAACTACTAAATCTAAGCAAAGCACTCCCATAAAAATCTAATGGGCATCCATGGGGACTGTGCTTAAAACTGGCATTCTAATTTAGATAACTCTCTTCCGGGAAGACTACCTTTCTGTAGCCCACAGCAGTACTGACTATGTCAGCCCACTCCGGCGAATCATAAGTAGCACAGGCAACAAATAGTCCACTATACAAGAGACGCACAGCCCACTTACTATATCCCAAGTCACTCTTTTAAATTCTACGTACTCGGCATACCACACTCAATAGACGTTCTCTCAACTTCTAAGGTTGACCAAGAAGTTCATATTTTTCTTCATTTTACTTCAGTCACGCGACCTTGCTCGTGCGCCCTCCAGGTTAACAAGGGGGCCCCACTATGTTTTAATTTATCCTTGAGCAATATTATTAGCATTTTGTCCCTTGGCACACCAACTCCAACCAGTGCAACCCAAAATCTAACAGCCACAACTTTACTAGCCTTTGTTTTAAACTCAGCACCTGACACCAATACAAGTAGGTCATCAGCGTACGCACAGCACTAAGACAGAGTTCAAGCCGTCGCAACAGTGTATCCATCATGAGGTGCCATATGTAAGAACCGCAGGTCGAACCCTGCGGGAAGCCATGGACAGCATTTATCCCTAATGCTTCGTCAGCACCTATTACTGACGCCCTACTAGAGAAAAATAACTGCCAAGCTTAATTTCCCGACCCTCCATTTCCCCTCACCATACTAACACCCCTTCCCAGCAGAGATAGTAAAAAGCACCTATAAAATCAATAAACCAATAATCAATAAATCATTCATCATTCATCATTCATCATTCATCATTCATCATTCATCATTCATCATTCATCATTCATCATTCATCATTCATCATTCATCATTCATCATTCATCATTCATCATTCATCATTCATCATTCATCATTCATCATTCATCATTCATCATTCATCATTCATCATTCATCATTCATCATTCATCATTCATCATTCATCATTCATCATTCATCATTCATCATTCATCATTCATCATTCATCATTCATCATTCATCATTCATCATTCATCATTCATCATTCATCATTCATCATTCATCATTCATCATTCATCATTCATCATTCATCATTCATCATTCATCATTCATCATTCATCATTCATCATTCATCATTCATCATTCATCATTCATCATTCATCATTCATCATTCATCATTCATCATTCATCATTCATCATTCATCATTCATCATTCATCATTCATCATTCATCATTCATCATTCATCATTCATCATTCATCATTCATCATTCATCATTCATCATTCATCATTCATCATTCATCATTCATCATTCATCATTCATCATTCATCATTCATCATTCATCATTCATCATTCATCATTCATCATTCATCATTCATCATTCATCATTCATCATTCATCATTCATCATTCATCATTCATCATTCATCATTCATCATTCATCATTCATCATTCATCATTCATCATTCATCATTCATCATTCATCATTCATCATTCATCATTCATCATTCATCATTCATCATTCATCATTCATCATTCATCATTCATCATTCATCATTCATCATTCATCATTCATCATTCATCATTCATCATTCATCATTCATCATTCATCATTCATCATTCATCATTCATCATTCATCATTCATCATTCATCATTCATCATTCATCATTCATCATTCATCATTCATCATTCATCATTCATCATTCATCATTCATCATTCATCATTCATCATTCATCATTCATCATTCATCATTCATCATTCATCATTCATCATTCATCATTCATCATTCATCATTCATCATTCATCATTCATCATTCATCATTCATCATTCATCATTCATCATTCATCATTCATCATTCATCATTCATCATTCATCACTCATCATTCATCATTCATCATTCATCATTCATCATTCATCATTCATCATTCATCATTCATCATTCATCATTCATCATTCATCATTCATCATTCATCATTCATCATTCATCATTCATCATTCATCATTCATCATTCATCATTCATCATTCATCATTCATCATTCATCATTCATCATTCATCATTCATCATTCATCATTCATCATTCATCATTCATCATTCATCATTCATCATTCATCATTCATCATTCATCATTCATCATTCATCATTCATCATTCATCATTCATCATTCATCATTCATCATTCATCATTCATCATTCATCATTCATCATTCATCATTCATCATTCATCATTCATCATTCATCATTCATCATTCATCATTCATCATTCATCATTCATCATTCATCATTCATCATTCATCATTCATCATTCATCATTCATCATTCATCATTCATCATTCATCATTCATCATTCATCATTCATCATTCATCATTCATCATTCATCATTCATCATTCATCATTCATCATTCATCATTCATCATTCATCATTCATCATTCATCATTCATCATTCATCATTCATCATTCATCATTCATCATTCATCATTCATCATTCATCATTCATCATTCATCATTCATCATTCATCATTCATCATTCATCATTCATCATTCATCATTCATCATTCATCATTCATCATTCATCATTCATCATTCATCATTCATCATTCATCATTCATCATTCATCATTCATCATTCATCATTCATCATTCATCATTCATCATTCATCATTCATCATTCATCATTCATCAATACTCAATAGTTAGCATTTGTGAATTTTTACACTTGTGATTGCTTGTGAGTGTAAAAGGGCCATTAATATAATATAATTATATCAATTTATATAATTTAATAATACTTAATACTTAATAAATAAAATATAAAATATATTATATTTAATTTTCAAGTTTCTTATATCTTACAACACGAGCTGTCTGCTTGTCCAATGAATGAGAAACACGTTGGTTTGAAAAACGATTCTTTATTATTCAAATAAATATTTTTATTTATTCAGCATTTTTTAGCTGTTAATTTTGCACTTTTTTCATCACAATTTGCAAACATCAAGGACAACTGGTAGTCAACAACACGTTTTCAAGTTTAAATAATAATTATTTCTTTAAAAAAAAACAGCAAAATTTCAGATGTGCAAAATTTCTATGTCTTCCTATTGTTTTAATTAGCGCTAACTTGTTTTCGGTTGTTTATCTTAATTGCCAAAAAAAATGTTTTTTTGGTTCTTGCAACGATTTTGCGCGTGTGTTTGTTCAATAATAAAACAACTGTTGGACTATTAAACAGGATCGTTGTGAAGTGAAGTTTTTAAGGTTTAACCTACCCCCAATAGCATCATCATTTCTAAAGTCGTGAAAATACCTTGTGAAAAATTCGAATGTTTAAAAAATGCTAAGACTTTGGCTATGTATGCGTTACGATGTTTGAACCATTCATACTGAAGCACTGAAAGTCAAAATTCGGTTCTAGCTGATGCAGAAAGTATATTTAAAAAAAACTAATTTTCTTTGCAACCTCAACCTCTTTATTATTAAAGGAAAATAATTTTTGATAGTTAATTTATAGCCGACTCATTTGCACCGTGAACCATAGGATCTATGTAATGTGTATATAAGAAACTATATATTTTGCGGATTTAATGCATTTAAACTTCGTTTCTGACTTAATATTTCATATTATTGATAACTTATGCCTCCTCATTAAATTGAAGAAGTCTGAGTAAGAATTTGCAGAGGTCTTCAGCAGTTCAAGTGAATTATAATCTAAGAGTCTGCATACATCTGATTCAGATAAACACATATTTTTAATAAGATACTAAAAATATAAGTATATAAAAATATACTCTAAGATACTAAGACTCTCGATTAAGCCAGATTTAGTTTAGTTCTTAGCCAGATTTTAGAATGGGTAGGCACCAGTCTAAAGGGAAATCCACCACAGTTTTCAAATACTTGTTGTAATGATGCTTTGACCGAGGTTGAAGCTCGCCGGATCTAGTAATTCATGCACAGAAAATTAATATTTAAGAGACTTTATATGCTTTCGTTTCCATTTACTTATAAAATATCCTTTATTTACTTCTTCGAAATGTATTCTTAAATTATAACCAAATATTCTGCCATACTGCGAATAGCTCTGCGTTCTCTGGAGTAACGTTGAATGCTGCTTTTATCAATAAAACGATGTGGTCAACGCTGCTTTGATGAGTCGAAGGATGTGCGGATAACGTTTCGATATGAACACACGACTGCGATGATATTTTCACTGCAATATTGATTTGGAACGATATCCCTTAATAATGTAATGGACTTGCCAATGCCGCGATGTCCTGAATGTTGCTTTTGATATTCTTCAATATTATATATACCACAAAGCGTTGAACAATGATATTCGATGTTATTCAGTATATATATTGAAGTACTAACTTCAATCCGCCGTAACAGGTATTCGTAGTAGTGAACAAAACCTAATCAAACTAACATAATACTCAAGGGAAAACTTGAGACTCAATAATTTTTCAACAGGAGTCTAAGACAAAAAAAAAACAAACAAACAAATTGGCCATTTCAGCCCTTGAAAGGACTTTGACCGAGATTCTTATGAGTAATTGTGTTGTGTGTGTTATTAAATGTTTGCACACAATTGACCGAGAAGTGGACCTACATGTTTTATGCTGACTCCGAATGGCAAAAGTTCATGTTCTCAAGAAGCTTTACATGGCATTATTTACTCTCTGAGGTTTGCCATTGTCTGCAAAGAGCAAGACCGATCAGAAAATTTTTTTTATTGAAAAAACTTTTCGCCAAGACTGGGTATCGAACTCAGACTCCGAGCATGCTAAGCCACACACTTAACCTCTATGCCACTGTCACCACATTCTCCAACTTAATAACAGTGTTCTATAAACAAGGAAAACTAGTTCCTATGGTTGGAGAGAAAAGGATTATGGAACACTTTAATTCCAATTTCTAAGGCTAGTTTAGACGGGAAGCTTATATACAACAATGTTTTCAACTTGTGCTTATAATAAGGAACAAAGGCTCATGAAACACTTAGTTCGAAATAATAAGCCTGAGTATTTATAATTGAAATAAAAGGTATGGTAAGAATACTTAAATTCCAATAAATTAGTCTTCGTCCAGACGTGGTGTTCTCGGTTCTCAGACTATACTAGGTTATATTATTTGTTGACAGGAGTCATGAACATTCGTCAACCCAAATATAGTTTTTTATGAACACGGATTTCAACTAGAGCTTATTATTGGCAAGAAAGGCTCATGGAACACTCTAATTCCAATTTCTAAGATTACTCAATATATAACAAGGATTTCAAGGCTCATGGATTACTTACTTCGAAAAAATCAGTCTGCATGCTTATAATTGAATTAACAGCTCAAAAAACCCTTTAATTTCAATAAATAAGTCTGCGTTCAAACAAGGTTCTAGCTTTAATAATATGTTCACTCACCTCCCACGATCGACTGCTGCACAGCAAAGAGACTGAAATCTGATGTGCATGGCCTTATATAAGCATTGCTTGTTCTTCTTATTTATGTTGAATCATTGCAGATATTGGCTGGTAGCTTTCGATTAGCATTCACTGCATTGCAGATATTGTCTTATTGCTTTGTGTTTTAAATTTGCTGCATTGCAGTCCGTGCTTCTAGCTATCTCGCTTCTTTAATTTCGTCTTTAGCTCTGCTATTATGCCACATTTGGCCTTCTAACGACTTTTAGTGATCTTCTCTTCGCTTTCTTGCATTCTTTCCATGCCTTTCCTTAGTGCACGGTTGCCACGCTCTCGCTATTCCACATACAATTCATGTAATTTATTTAAAATAACAAAAAATACTAAACAACATTATATATAAACTAAGTTATGTTGAACCAAAAATATAAATTAACCCTCGAACTGGCACATGGTTCTGGCCAGACATATTTAATTTTCATGCTTCAATTTAGCATATTTATATTTTAGGTACATGACTGTAATTTTAGGTAATCTCCCAAAATGTAGTTGACTTTCGATGTATAAATTAATAATTGAAAAAAGTCCTTGGAACAGGACGAAAAAGCCAAATAAAAAATCTACACCTTGCTTTTGGTACATGGTGCCTGGACTGACCCCTATGCATTTTGTATGAACGCATAGGCAAAGCGCATGGCACGAGTTGGAAATTTGTATTTATTTTATTCTTTTATGCTTCTTTCTTTCTTCTGCTTTTGTTTGTGAGTTAGTTATTCATTGAACGTTGAACAGTGAACAAGTAATCTAGTTAGATTTGTTGCGTTTTTAGTATATTATGGCTGATGAACTGGAATTTATTTATAATACACGATTACGTAGCGCGAATTTGCAACCCCAATTGTCAGAGGCATTAGTGCGTGATTTTCAAAGTCAGGTAGAAGCTGATGAAAATTATGATTTTTTTGAAAACGATGGTGACGACACTGCTGATTATGTGCCAGAAGACATAGAAAGTGATTTGGCAATTGAAGCTAACGAACTGTATGATAGTGATGAAGAAGAAGAAAGTGGAAATGATGCTGAAGCAGCAAATGAACTCGACTCAGGCTGTGTTATGGCAAAGACGGTACTAAATGGAACAAAACTGAACCACCTGCATCTCGTTTGCGCCAGCATAATATCACGCATTTTCAATCTGGAACAAAAACAAGGCTCACCAATTCAGTTGAGGTATTCAAGCTATTTTTCTCAACCAATATTACGTTCGTCATCATTAGTGAAACAAATCGGCATGGGCGAGAATCAATTAGAAAATGGAATGGAAAACATTCAGAGTCTACCCAAAGAAAATGGATTGATTTGACAAGCTCTGAGCTAGATGCATTTACTGGGATTTTGTTGGCTTCTGGTCTCAGCCATAATAATATGCAAGACTCCAGTATGTTGTGGCGTTCTGATTTGCTGCCCATATTTCGTGCGGCTATGTCGCACAAACGATTCATTACTCTGTCCAAATATATTCGTTTCGATAATAGTCGTACGCGGGCATTTCGACAGCAAACAGATAAAGCAGCTCCAAAGTTCACCCAATATATCCCATCAAAACCTGCAAGGTATGGTATCAAAGTTTGGTGGGCATGTGATGCTAAGACGAAATTACCATTGAAAGGAAAACTATACACTGGAAAGGAAGCAGATGATCGGGAGATAAATCAAGGTGAAAACTTTCTAATGTATTTGGCAAATCGTTACGCAAGCAGCGGCAGAACTATTCTGATATTTTTTTCACCTAATTGAACGGCGGTAGACGACTGGCTGCTATGGGACTGGCATTTGTTGGCACCATTCGAGCAAACAAAAGATGTCTTCCTAACAGTGATGATATCGGATCATTTTCGAGAGTACTATTTTACAAAGGCAAATAGTACTTTTTTATTGTTTAGGGTACTTTTTATTAAGTAATGATATGTGAATAAATACATAAATTAAAACCAATACTTTTTTAAATTATTATATTTATTACATAAAGGAACAATAAATAATCAGGATTACTTTCAGAACGTTAAATACGTATATTAGGATGCCTCGACCTCTAGGGGCAAAAAATAAGTTGTCATTGCCACCAACTTAAAATTAACCTGACCAAAGATATTGCGCATTTTAATGAAAATTTTGGACTTTTTCTTTTAAAAGCTCTTGTTCTGGGAACATTTCTTAAATAAACGGCAAATAATGCGTGACTGGGCAAGAATTTTGGCAATAAGTTTATGACTTAATTTTCAAAAATGATTTTTTTTTTAACTTTTGACAGAATTTCAAGTAAAATTCTTTAATATATCAAAGTACTTTTTTCGGCAAGAAGGTACTCGGGTACTTTTGTAGAGTCAATAGTACTCAAAAAAGTACTATTCCACTCAAAATATCATCCCTGCTTCCTAAGGAAGTTATGAAGAGCACCTGATGGCTAATTCTTTTAAGTGTGTTTGGTTTTCATGAAAATCTTGTTGCACTTTGCAGCTACGAGCCCAAAAAAAATAAGGTAGTCAATTTAATTTCAACCGTGCATTATACGAAATATGTTGAAGGCGTAGCCAAGAAACCGGAAGCAATTTTATTTAACAATTCAACTAAAGCCGGAGTCAATACGTTGAATCAAATGCTAACTCATTACACAACAAAACGGTCAACCAGACGCTGGACATACGCGTTTTTCTGCAACATGATTGATGTGATGGCATTGGCAAGTTACATTATATGTAAGCTAAATGATGAAAATACAAGAAAAAAAAAAGAAGACGCATAGTTTTATATAAACTTGCAAAGCAATTGGTACTAGCCAACGTTGAAAATCGCATCAATAATCCGCACATTGTGGCTCAACCAACAATTCGTATAGAATTTAGAGCTTACTTTGGGAGACTTCTCAATACACCAAACCCTAATGTGGCTTCACGCAGTGGTCCAGACACATTAGCTGCCAAAAAAGATTGCTGAATTTGCCTGCAGCAAGGTGACAAAATACGCCGTAAGACACGCTTTTTTTGCTGCAAATGCAACAATCCTGTTTATCAGCAACATTCAAAAATAGATTATTTATGTTTTTATTGCCTTTCGCAAAATTCTGAATAAAATATTTCAATGTATTCTTCATAATAATTTTCTATTTTGTCATAAACATTTATTACTTTACCCATAATGAAGAGAAATATATATAGAAAAGAAAATTGTTGCACTTTTCATTCCAAAGATTTTTTCAGGTAAATTTTTTCTTCCTCAGGTAGCTAATAACATAGTAAAAAGAAATAGAAACACAATATATAACAAATATTTACCTATCTTTGTAAAAAATGTAACGGCAAACAACCCTTATTTCCATACAAATGCCAGAACTAAGGGCTCAAAATATGTGCCTTACGAAGTGTTAAATATGTGAGGCAAATATTACGAAATTTATGTATCGTCACAGTGTAATTGTTCAAATAATTGTTCTTATTCTTGCCCAATATTTGTTCTGTTTGTTCCAAATGCTTTTTGTCGAAACAAAAGGGTAAAAACAACTACAACTACAACTTTCTGTTTTCATTGCTTTGATTTTAGTCGTTTATTTGATCCCTCTTCTTCGATATAGTTCCTTAATTTAGATTTTTTAATAATCAATTTCTAAGTTTTTCTAAAAATGCAGACCTACCTTCAAACTCACTTTCAAAAACTGTAACGTTAGAGACCACATACTGGTAATATCTTCTAAGCAACAAAAGTTACAAGAAAAGTTTGTTCACAGCTTGTTTATGTAAGTCTTGAGGTATAATTTGAGGTTTAACACACACAAAATTTGTTGGTTTCATGGATTATTTTCAATATATTTGCCTTCGAGTGTAACGTTAAAGAGCGAAAAAATTGGCATTGTATATTAAGCCGGAGAAAAAAAAAAACCAACCAGAGACTGACTCAAAAGTTAGAGAGACTCTTAAAAACTTTTTATGCATAATTTTTTTTTGGATCGGAGTAATCTACATGAAGTGGTTTAAGTTCTTCTTAACCCTTCTTGTGCCAAAAAAGCAAATTTTCTGCATGTAACTTTTTTTTGCATCAGAATGCATGCCCAAGATAAGCAAACAAGTACATTAGACCGTATCACCTTGTATGGCAGAAAAATATACTAATTTTGACCCCGCCTCAATCGTTAGATATTTGAAAGACATTTTCGAAAAAAATATTTTTTTTTTTTTTAAAGTGGTCCCTATGGTGCTATTTTGGTTTTTTCGTTATATCTTCGGTGTTTCTTGTTCGATCCGGAAGATTTTATATCTGTGTGTTTGTTGGTGTTATCCAAATATTTTCTTATATTTTTTTTAACTCAAATGTTTTTTTTTTCTACTGATTACACAATCGATTCGTTCCTACCATCTTATCCTGCTCCAAAAAGTCCAACAAATTAAAGCTTTGAAAAAATCATTATAACCATGGGAAGAAGTGAAATCGAAAAAATGGATTTTAGGAGCACTTCCGACCTATTTTGCAAAGAATAACACTTTGGATCATAATACATTTTTTTTAATTTTCGAAATCGGAAATTCGGATTTAAGAATTTGGATTTAAGGTGGCTGTAGCGGTCACTTCATATCAAAAAGTAAATCGGTACTTTTCAGTGATCAATAAAATCGAGCTTTAGTTCGCATGGAACGTGCAAAAATACTTAATTTAAACAAAATACATTTCCGTTAGCGCGACTTTGACAGAACAAAATTACCAACAAAACGAAATGTGATGGAATACGCGTTGTTTCTTCAGCATAATTAAAAAGTCAAACGCAGTGCATTCACAGAAAATATATACGACGAAGTTTCAAGATTGTGGCATGGCGCAAAAATACCAATAGTGGCGAGAACCCACAATCGAAGCCAAATTCGGCAATTTCGTGATCCCAACCACCAACCCCACATCAACTATAACAGCACAACTTACACTGAAATGATCGACTGGTCAAGAGTTCAGATCACTGAGCCGCCATGTCTCCAGTTTTACAAGCAAGACCAACTGTCTGATCTACAGTATTTAGACGAAATCATTAAAATTCCAGGTGAGCACCACAGAAAATAATAATTGAAAATAAACGTTTGTATCACGTTTTATTTTCGACAGATTATCTTTGCCACTCGCAATACACGGAGCGTTTCGTTCAAATAGTATATAAGTCGGCCACAGCAGTCACTGACGAAAATCGATTGGGGCACATTTTCGCGAAACTTGACAGTTGCGAGAGTTAACATTGTCTGTAATACAATGTTGAACAGCAAGTGTTTATTATTCTTAACAATCCCACAGCCGGCTGATCTGCAAACTCAGCATCTTTTGGTACGTGACTTCCTCACGATATGAATACCCATAGCTATAAACATACGAATACACAAACTTATAAGCACATGAAACATAAATTCTTTTTAGCATATTTTAGCAAAGCATAGCTTTGAGATAGATTGCTTAAGTCATTCTAATTCTTACTCTACAGACATACAGTTCAATTAATAAATAATTTATAATAAGTAAAAAATATCTTGAAAAGTGTTTCTATTCATTTTTATTTAAAAGGCATAGCCTTAAAAGATAAAGAGTAAAACACCAAAGATTTTAACTCGAGCGTTACAGCCACCTTGAATTCCGAAAAGATTTCGAAAATTCAAAAAAAAAAATTGTTATTATGATCCAAAGTGTTATTCTTTGCAAAATAGGTCGGAAGTGCTTCTAAAATCCATTTTTTCGATTTCACTTCTTCCCATGGTTATAATGATTTTTTCAAAGCTTTAATTTGTTGGACTTTTTTAAGCAGGATAATATGGTAGGAACGAAGATCGATTGTGTAATCAGTAGAAAAAAAACTTTTGAGGTAAAAAAAACATAAGAAAATATTTGGACAACACCAACAAACACACAGATATAAAATCTTCCGGATCGAACAAGTAACACCGAAGATATAACGAAAAAACCAAAATAGCACCATAGGGACCACTTTAAAAAAAAAAAATATTTTTTTCGAAAATGTCTTTCAAATATCTAACGATTGAGGCGGGGTCAAAAATAGGTAAGTTTTGGTGATACGCTCTAAAGTACATGTTTTGATAGAACACAAATATTGGCTCAAAAAATTTTGAAATTTGTTATTTTTACAAACTCTTGAGACCCCAAAAATCGATATAACGTCATATTCGAAAAGATGTTTTCTTTTTTAAACACCTATAAAATACTTATATTTCATGGTATTCACATGGTTTTTTGACATTTATGTTTGAGTTCTAGGCTGTCAACGAGCTTAACAATTTATTTTCTTTTGCTGAAATCTGGGAAGACAACTCGCACCCCGTAATTCGTAATTCGTAACAACTCAATTCGTAACGCACATCTCCATCGACTGTCGACTGTTTCGTTTTAATCTGATTGTTCTTTAATTTTTAAGAAAAAATTTTATAATCTTCTTTTATATGGAGTTGCATTAAAAACAAAATAGTTTTTTGGCTCTCCTGAAAATATTAAATTTTGAATTCTATATCTTTTCAAGATGAGGTACGAAATGTTCTTTTCTATATGTACGTAGAGAAGTACATAACTAATATTTCTTTTCCTAAAAAATAGAGAGAAATAAAAAGTACCTTAAAAAAGACTGATATAAATTTTAATTGTTCCCTGCTGCCAAGTTTATATATTTTAGTTGTTTTTTCAACACTTATTTACTGTTCATTCGCACATTTTAATCATAATGCGCAGTGACCAAGGTTAACTGTTATAATATATTGAACTCTAATAAAAACAACTGTTTCAGCTGTGAAAACTTTTACTATGGCTGCTGTTAGCTATTTTGTTTTTATAACAATTGCTTGTTTTTTGCTATTGAACTTTTGTGACGGCATTCAAATTCTATCGAAAATATGTTTTTGTGTGCGTATATTTTTGTTGACTTGCAATGCTGCTAGAGTTTAGTACACGTCGAGTTGAATCGGGGTTGAATCTTCGCCCTTGAGACAGTGATAAAGTGATTAAAATGATTAAAATGTTAAGTAGATGGACCAGGATACAACGTTTAGAAAAGTCATGGTTGAGATATGATTACCGTAAGAAAAATTTGTTCATTAAAATGATTATATTATTTCTGATAGGTAAGGTTATTCCAGCTGTCTCTCTATGGAGTTTGACTAAACTGAGTGGTGGCGGTAGCTGACAGCCTTTAAAAGCTTGTAGAAATTCTCGAAGATTTCTCAAAAGTTTTAGTTATTTATATAGAATAAAAGCATATTAAATTTAATTCTGCAAGTTAAGCACTCTCAGGGAAAAAATGCTGTTATATCAAAAAAATAATGGGTTGAAATAACAGATTTCACTGTTAAATACCATGCAACAAATGAAAATTTCAAATTAAACGACTGTTGGTCTATAACAGTGATGCCCAGAAAGTTATTTGAAGAGTGCTGCAAAAATCACCCAAAAAGCCAACAATAAGAACAAATCATTGGATTCGTGGCACACTAATTTTTTCCAACAACAAAAACACATAAAAACAACAACGCGCATACCACCAACATCCGCGCCAGCGCAAAAGTTCATATAAATTGAACACACAAAACAACAACATGAATCCTGTGAGCAAATACAACAATAAAGTAATAAGAAGTAAGGCCGCGTTCATAGTGGAAGCTGAGGCTTTTGCTAGCGATATCATGACGCTTTTTTGTGCTGTTGCTGTTCATAGTGGGTGCTTTTAGACACTTTTTCGAGATAGAAGAAAAAAGTATCAAAAAGCCTCAAAAGTAGCGTAACCTTGAATTTAAGCTTGCACTATGAACGAACACTTTGCGCTCTTTCCATATGATTGTACATAAAGCGTTTTTTAGCAGCTGTGAAAAGTTTCAGCTTCAGCGTTACTATGAACGCGGCCCAAGAGTGAAGCTGAAAACTTAATTCGGCGAATTACAACAATCATTGCAATATTAAAGTTGTTTTAGAGTGAAAAGAGAGGAACATGTTAAAAACAACAACACGAATGCTGGCAGCACCCAAGATAAACAACAAAGGGATATACAAACAACAACACGCATGCTGATTTAAATGCTTAAAAAAACAACAAAGCATTAAGAAGCAATGATTTGACTTCAAACTGAATTCGTCGAATTACAACAATCATGAAAACATCGAAGTTATTGTAAAGAGTGGAAAGAATGGAAAGAGCTAGGCGCTGGGCATCTCTGGTCTATAAGACACGATGAAACCCATAAAAAAACATACTTAATGAAATCTGTTCATTGTTTTGAAAGTTCATGTTTAGCCGAGCGAGATGACGTGTGATATTTATCTGAGTGTCCTCCGGTTGGGGTCTCAAAAATTAAAGCAACTTAATAAAATGCTTTATGTATAATTTTTTTTTGAAATCGGAGAAAATCCGTCGAAGCAATTTGATTCAACTGAAGGTCCTTTATCGTAAAAAACATGTTTTTTGCTTGTAACTTTTTATATTTTACAGAACGCTTACCCACATCTGCTAAAATATTAAATTTCTTACTCATACCAATGTTTTGACATTAAAAAATTTTAAAAATATTTTTCATTATAACTTGTAGAACTTATGAAAGATGTGTCTTTTACAGCTGTTTTAAAAAATCTATTTTTGAAAATAGCAAAAGATTACATTTTTGGTGGTCAGTAACAGTTTTGATGAAAAATAATTTTAAAAACTTTTTATGTCAAAATATTATTATAGCTAAGTAAGAAATTTAACCAAGGCATGCAGGTTAAGTGTGTGGCTTAGCATGCTTGGAGCCCGGAATCGATACCCAGCCGCGGCGAAAAGTTTTTTCAATAAAAAATTTTTGTGATCGGTCACCACCTCTCTGCAGACAATGGCAAACATCAGAGAGTAAATAATGCCATGTAAAGCTTCTTGAGAACATGAACTTTAGCCGTTTGGAGTCGGTATAAAACATGTAGGTCCAGTTCTCGGTCAATTGTGTGCAAACATTTAATAACACACATACAACATAATTGATCATAAGAAGCTCGGTCAAAGTCCTTTCAAGGGCTGAAATGACCAATTTGTTTTTGTTTTTGTTTTTGTTTTTCTGTTTTTGTTTTTTTTTTTTAAGTAAGATATTTAATATTTCAGCAGATGTGGGTATGAATTCTGTGAAAAATAAAATGTTATAAGCAAAAAATATGTTTTCTTTACAAAAAAGGACTTTCAAGAGCATCAAAATTGCTTCACCATATTTTCTCTGATTTGAAAAAAAGTATGCAGAAATCATTTTAAGAGGAAACATGACATTGGCCGTTTTTTAAATCAATTTAAATAATTTTTGTTTTAAGATTCTAAGAAAAAAAATTTCAGCCGGATTAGTGAGAGCGCATTTTTATTTTTCGTTGCATTTTTCTTTGTTTTAAAACTTTGAACGCGTTTATCTCGAAACCATGTTTTTCGTACTGGTTGCGGCACTAGTGGGTTCATTTCTTGTCGAATTTTGTTTTTTTTGTTTATTTCTTATTCTATATCTGTAGTTTTATATTGATTTTGAATTTTTAAAGTCAATATTTTTTTCGAAAAAAAACACTTTCAAATTTGGAACATCACCTAAAATTGAAACAAAATTTAAAAAAAAAACTCCTGTCATAACCAATTTTGTAAAGATTTAGAAAAGTCACTTTTTTCCAGATCGAACACTTTTTACGACTCCCAGCGCTACAACCACGAGGCCCCGTTTTTTTCTCTGCAACCAGTTTGGAGCTCTATTAAACCATGTTGGTGTGAAAATTATATATTTTTTAATATAATTTTTTTCATGTAAATTGTTCAATGCTCTACAATAATAAAAAAAAATATGGAAAAATGTTTGTTTTTGACTGAGTTATGAATTTTTAAAAAAAAGGTATGTTTTTTTCTGCCACGAATGTTATGTCCCACCTTAATGAGTTCCTCTGACTTTAGAGACCCCGACCGGCTGAAATTTTTATTCTCTATACAACAACGATTCGGGCTAGTGTATAAGCCTCTATATAGTTTTTTCAATTTTGTGGTCGTATGGAAAGAAGGCGAGTCTATGGGCGGATTCTAAATATAATAGTGCAAATCCTTGAGTCCATGTGAACATGTGTACCATGTTTTATGCATTTATCTAACTTTTTCTTGTACAGAAAATTAAAAACTTTTAGGCTGTGGCAAAAGTTAGCAAATTTGAAGAATTATTCATAAAAAAATTTATACAAATAAACGAAAAAAAAAAATAATTAATTATTGTGGAAACAGTATCCTTGTGGAAACAGTATCCTTGTGCAAACATTAGAAATATTTGAAATTTGATGCTATTGTTCCATCTATTCTACGCTTTATATATTTTACTCATTTTTTTGACTCGAACTGTTTTAAAAATTTCAATCTAATCTTTTGGTTTAGATAATTAACTGCTCTGCATTGACATAAGAGCGTAAAACGTGCGAATTTTTTTTAAATAAAATTAACCTAAGCTAGTTTTTATTTTTGCACAACAACTAAACAACTGTGTATATAAATTCGATATATGAATAAAACCTTGAAATGCTAGAATTTAATAAGAAAATAAATATATTTTTGCGAAAACAAAAACATATTTAGAAAACCAACTGTATAAAGAGTAATTTAGACTGACGTCAATTAAAGATGCGCCATATTAAGAGACAGAGCTCGGTGTTTTTTAAGGTTTATTATTAACCCTATTGTTCCCAATAAACATCTTATTTTTGTTTTAAATTTATATAAATATCAAGAAAATTCAATTTGTTATGTGGATGGGATTTTATGGGCTCAAAACCTTCAATGATTGCCTCTAGATGGTCTAAAGTCCGTGCGTCAACTGCAAAATTTAACTACCTTAAAAAATTTTACCTTATAACACCTTTTTTTTTGGTTTATAGAGGTTGATGTTTTTTAAAAAAAAAAAAAATTTATGACTTTACCTTTGAGAATGAAAAAGTGACATGCCTACTATTACAAAAGTGGCTTCTCTATAGAAAAATCAATTTAATTTTATTCCCGTGCATTTTAAAAGCTGATTTTTTTGCTACTTGTTTTTCAGTGTACAATTTTAAACCTCTCATGCGTGATTCCTAACATCTGGCATACCAAAAATATTCAATAAGGTGTGTCATTTCACCATAAATAGACCAATAAACGAACAGCTCTTGCAAATCATTGGATTTTATTATCAAAATGTACGTGCTCTGTGAGAAATGTGTATCGGAAATTACATCCATTCTATAGTCATCCTAATCGGTCCACCAAACAGGCCGTTCAAGTTAGTCTGACCAAATTTCAGTCAGTTAAGATCGTAAATTGTCAATTCATCGCCGTTTTTAACAATTGGCCTTGTGTTCGATCACCTGGAACAGTTTACGTAAAGAACTCTGCATGAAACCATACAAAAACGACTAATGCAAGAATTGAAGCTGGGAGAGCTACAACAACGTCATTTATTTGGTGAATAGGATCTTCATCTTAGAAGAATTGGATGAAGATCCCCTTTTATATGACAAATTGTCTTCAGTAACGAAGTTCATTTTTAGCTCAATAGGTACGTCAGCAAACAGAATTGCGAATTTAGTTACCGAGATTTTTTGCCCAAAATGGAAGAATTAGTCTGAGTTGACATGTGGTTTCAACAAGATGGTGCCACATGCCACATGGCACACGATACCATAAATCTATTAAAAGGCGAGTTTGGTGAGCAATTAATATCACAAGATCATGCAATTTGACCGCACTAGACTTTTTTTTTGTGGCACTACGTAAAGTCTTTCATGTACAAGAACAAACCAGCTGCAATTGCAGTCCTGAAAGACAACATTACAGCTGCTATTGGGGAGATACCAGCCAAAGTGCTGGTTTTTTTGGATAACCTCAGGCATAGCCACGTGCAACATTTACATGAAATATTGTTTAAGAAATAAATGGCAGGTAAAGGGTGATTTTTTAAGTGCTTGATAACTTTTTTTTTAAAAAAAACGCATAAAATTTGCAAAATCTCATCGGTTCTTTACTTGAAACGTTAGATTGGTCCATGACATTTACTTTTTGAAGATAATTTCATTTAAATGTTGACCACGGCTGCGTCTTAGGTGGTCCATTCGGAAAGTCCAATTTTGGGCAACTTTTTCAAGCATTTCGGCCGGAATAGCCCGAATTTCTTCGGAAATGTTGTCTTCCAAAGCTGGAATAGTTGCTGGCTTATTTCTGTAGACTTTAGACTTGACGTAGCCCCATCTGACAACAACAACACGATTCACAACATTTGACAACCAATGTTGTCATGAACCAATCTAACGTTTCAAATAAAGAACCGATGAGATTTTGCAAATTTTATGCGTTTTTTTTAAAAAAAAAGTTATCAAGCTCTTAAAAAATCACCCTTTATTAATGTTTTGCTCCAATCAAACATTTAATGCAAATTTTTGTTTTTTTTTTTTTCAATTTTCAGAAAACAAATACTTAAAAAGTTGTTTTTTCAAGCAAATGTCAAAGTATAGAAATTTAAGCAAAAATTTAAATAATTTTTAAGAATAATTTTTATAAAAATAGGGTGCCAAAGTCTAAGTTTAACATGTAGCTTTATATAACAGAGAGAAAATTACTTAAATTGGTTGAATAAATCTTGAGTTCAGCTGCATTCTAGATGCATCCTTTTAATAGTATAAATTACCAAAATCCTTGATATGGGAGGTAAGCGTATAAGTGAATTGATCTGGTTCATTTTTACAACAATTATTTCTTGCTTTTGTTGCTGAATGAATTGCACAGAATTCAATGCCCTGTGATATAAAGACAGTCCCAGAAAGAACTGTCCTTTTGGTTTTTGTTTTATTGTAAAACAAGTAAAGAAAGTCTAAAGTCGGTCTAGGCCGACTATGAAATACCCTAAACCCACTTTTCAAAAATAAAAAAAAAAATTTATTGTAAATGGGCGTGTCCGTGGGCGGATGAAGTCCATTTTTCCAAACCATCTTTGTCTTGTCATAAAAAACATACGTGGCAAATTTTAGCTCTGTAGGTTAAACGCATGCTTATTTATTGCGTTTTAAATTTTTGGGTTGTATGGGAGGTAGGCGTGTCCGTGATCGGATGACGTCCATTTTCCGAATACATATTTGTGTTGGTATGAAACACATACATATCAAATTTTATTGTTGTAGGCTAATTATGAGCTGAGCTATGCAGTTTTCAATTTTCGCGTTGTATGGGAAGTAGGCGTGTCCGTGGGCGGACGATGTCCATTTTTCAAAACCATCTTTTTTTTGTTATAAAAAACATACGTGCCAAAGTTTAGCTCTGTAGGTTAAACAGAGGCTTATTTATTGCGTTTTCAATTTTTGGGTTGTATGGGAGGTGGGCGTGTCCGTAAGCGGATGACGTCCATTTTTTAAAGACATCTTTGTGTTGATATAAAACACACACATACCAAATTTTATTGTTGTAGACTTATTATGAGCTGAGTTATGCAGTTTTAAATTTTTGCATTGTATGGGAGGTAGGCGTGTCCGTGGGCGGATTCCAAAAATATTCAATAGTGCAGATCCTTGGATCTATGTGACCATGTGTACCAAGTTTCATCCAATTATCTCAACTCCTTCTTCTTATCCTGTGTATACGGACAACACACAGACGGACAGACGGACGGACGGACGGACGGACGGACGGACGGACGGACATAGATAGCTCGACTCACGTGGTGACGCTGATCAAGAATATATATACTTTTCTATACCGGACTCGCTTCGTTCTATGCGTTACAAACGTTTGCACAAAGTTAATATACCCTGACCTTTCAGGTTTAGGGTATAAAAACCAATAATGTTTTTCTAAAAATTCTTTCAGTTTATTATTAAGTGAACATTACAAAATAAATGAAAATTTTATTTACACTGAAAAAAAAACTTGAAATAAATTATGCCCTTTTTGATTAAGGTTCTTCATTAGGTTTTTTACCGACCTTTCGTTGACCTTAGTGTATGCCCGACGCCATTTAAGTCGAAATATTTTGATATTTTTCGAAGTTTGTTTCGTCTTCTTAAGATTTCTTTTCATTAAAGCCCAACTAAGTTCGGACTAAGTTCGGGGCAATTCGGAGGATTGACTTCTCTTGGTACCACAGTGATGATTTCGGTCCCACAGCGATCACAGCGACCACAGCGATCTGTCACAAATTCCTTACTTCGTAGGCCACATTTGCAAATGGCCTGCCACACCATGTATTTCTTTGGAAATTTGGTATGTTTTTCGGTGGTTAAATTTAGAGGATGCTCCATCCCTTCTAACTGCAGTATATATCCGTGTTCAGGTAACTGCTTGAAATCCGCTTTGCAGTACGTTTCATCGTTCATGATCACGCAATCAAATTTAGGCAGGTAATCGGGATACAGTTTTCGAGCCCTCCTCTTGGCTTCGGCGTCCTTTTCTTCTGACCTATCAGGTAGTTTTTGTACTTTATAGCTCCTTAGGTTGTACAACTTTTTAATCCATTGAACACTTGATTCAGATGTTCCCGCTTCGATTGCTGCCATATCATGAACCAATGTGACTGGATTCTGAGTAAACAGCCGCTTAACGTTCTGCACCACCGCTCGGTTCGCAGGTTCACTTTTTCTTCCTGAGTCTGGCGTTTTTAATAAAGAGGTAAGCTGTTTGTATCGTTTTATGGTTCTTCCGATAGTTTTTACGCACATGCCAACTTCCTTAGCGATCTTTTTGTGCGTGGTGTTTGGATTTTCCAGGTATTTGCAAATAATTGCTTTCCGCTTTTCTTCTTATTGAGACGACATCTTTTCAATAGCTCTTTTATTTTACTGATGAGTAATTTTTGTTTTGAAACTGCAAAATTTATACTTTATTAAGGTACCAAATGTATTGCTATAGAGGTAACACTTTTTTAATAAATAACCTAAAAACAAAAAGACAGTTATTTCTGGGACAGTCTTTATTTGATTGGGGATGATAATGTGTCATCATCTCTCAATTCTCTTGGTCATCGACGTAATGTAACGTCAATAAGCCTGTTATACAAGTACTAGGATAGTGTTCAAGGGAGGTTCACGACCTGACTCCACCAGCTCGAGTATTTTCCAGGGCCACTCGGACAGCACGCCTAGCCCATCCCTACAGTATTACCTTCTTGCCCAACAAAACCTCACATTACCGTGATAATTCGTTCTACAATAAAATTGTGCAATAATCTTCCTGCGTATGTATTTCCCGACAATTTTGATCTGTGTAAATTCAAAACAAATGTTCATAGTTACTTCTCCATTTTTCACACCCTCCAACTAGTCTATAATCCGTCTTCCGAATCAACACAATGCTTTCGCATTAATAGTGAGCATCCCTTCAGCGTTGGTTCAAGCTTATAAAAACAAAAATGCCCACAAAATTTCATGTTTCTGCAGTAACGCGTTTTATTTTTCTACACTCGCTATATTGGCGCGTTATACTGTGCCATGTTGCTGGCCCATTATTCACTTTATTTGTATATTTGCATTCCATTTGATCTTGCTGTTCATACGACGCACACATAATACATATGTTAAAAACAATTTTTACTGTTTTATATTTAAGTTTGCTATTGTTTAAACTTTAAAATTTATAAAAAAAAAAAAAAAATTGAATTGAACACGTAGATATTTGCTCTGCAATAAACACTGCTTTTACTATAAAAGGCCTCTAGCCAATATCGAAACTTCAGTTAAGCTCAATTAGTAGATACAGACTCATCTCCGAGCAAAGTGGTTATACATACAAACATAGTTAAGATGATGATAAGTGTTTTCGGGAAAGTTGCCACTTTGGCAGTTTTGTTGGCAGCAATAGTAGTTTCGGTAACAACTGCTATCACTAGTCCCTCAGGTACAGGTACAGGTGCAGATATAGGTGCAGGTCCAGGTACAGGTCCGCCAACAGGTCCAGGTACAGGTCCACCAACAGGTCCAGGTACAGGTCCACCAACAGGTCCAGGTACAGGTCCACCAACAGGTCCAGGTACAGGTCCCTCAGTACCTCCACCACCACCCGTATCAGTACCATCAGGAACCTGGACAGCGCTCGAAGCAGATGACACAACGAAACCTCCACCTCCACCAACAACAAAACCTCCACCTCCACCAACAACAACGGCAGCAAAACCAACAACAAAACCAACAACAAAACCAACAACAAAACCAACTACAAAACCAACAACAAAACCAACAACAAAACCAACAACAAAACCAACAACAAAACCAACAACAAAACCAACAACAAAACCAACAACAAAACCAACAACAAAACCAACAACAAAACCAACAACAAAACCAACAACAAAAAAACCAACAACCAAACCAACAACAAAACCAACAACCAAGCCAACAACAAAACCAACAACAAAACCAACAACAAAACCAACAATGAAACCAACAATGAAACCAACAATTAAGACAACATCAAAACCACCAATAAAAGCAACAACAAAAATAATTTAATTTCAATATCAAATCGTATGACATTGAAATAAAATCTTCGACAACCACCACCACAACAACAACAACAACAACAACAACAACAACAACAACAACAACAACAACAACAACAACAACAACAACAACAACAACAACAACAACAACAACAACAACAACAACAACAACAACAACAACAACAACAACAACAACAACAACAACAACATCAACAACAACAACAACAACAACAACAACAACAACAACAACAACAACAACAACAACAACAACAACAACAACAACAACAACAACAACAGCAACAACAACAACAACAACAACAACAACAACAACAACAACAACAACAACATCAACAACAACAACAACAACAACAACAACAACAACAACAACAACAACAACATCAAGTACACCAAAAATCCACGACTACTATTTCGATCAGAAAAAATGTTAGAAGAAATGTTGCATTTATCAAAACCGAAACCAATACCGAAAGGAAGATCACTCACCATATCTACAACTGAAATCTGAAATAAAGTGTTGACCGAATTTATTATCACAACTGCAAAGTGAAAAAGCCAATACCATTAACTAGAGCTCTAACAACTGCTTCAACAACTGCAAACAACGTAGAAGCTTCTACGTGGCCATTTATTATAGGATGCTGCTGGTTGAACTGCATTGAATGCTGCATCTACGTCATCACGCATATACCTCAATGTTTTTTCTTCATTAATTTGTAAATTAAATAATTGAATTAAAGTTGAATTATTAAAGCAATATTTTTATGCCTTTTTCTAAGTGAAACTAGGAGTTAAGGAAAAAAAAAACACATAATTTCAACCACTTAATTTTGTAAGTCCTTAATAGCACGCACAACTCAAGGGCTCGTAATAAAGTTGGTCAAAGTCCTTTTCAAGACTCAAATGATAAATTTTTTTTTGCTTGTTTGTTCATAACTTCAGGTATATTTAAAATTTTGTAAATTTTTTTTTTCTTTAACTCAACTTTAAATTCGCTTTTAGCTTAACCTTTTCGCGAATTTGATGCCATATGGCATCATAGGATAACATCGCAAATTTGAAATTTTTGTTAAAAAGCAAAATATATTTCTAATTTTTTTTATACAGTTTTCTTAACCAAAAATTACCACACATTTCTGCAAAGTTATAAAAAAAATTTAAATTCTATGGTACCCTCGACGATTTTTCAAATTTCTTATGATGCCATTTGGCATCAATTTTACTCAGAGGTGCTAAAATGTTTAAGAAGATTAAGAAGGTTATTCATAATGTCGAAAAAATAAATGATAATGAAATTGAAAAAATTTTTCATAATTTCGAAGATGCAGACTTATCCGATTTAGAGGAATCAGAAGAAAATGACGTATTATTAGATTTGTATGAAGTATTTGAAGGAAACAATTCTTTTTTAATTAGAAGGACTATCTCGAAATGGCCAATACGAAGGAAATATAGATAAAACTTTAAGAGAAAAGTTAACTCCTGATGGCCAATCCAAAAGAAATGTTTGGTTTTAAGATTCTCAAGAAGGTGAAATATCGAGAGTGTATTTTGAGAAAATAGATGAATTTCGTTGAAAAAAGATTTCTTGGACTCCTCCAGAAGCAAATTTTACTGAGCCGGAAAATCCCAAAAGAAGTTTTAAAGTGCCAGTATAATATTTTCTTGAGCATTTTGCTGCTGATTTTGTTGGATGGAAAAGTAACCGATGCTACAAGCCAAGCTACGCTTAAAACGAATGGCGCTTCAATCAATTTAAGAAAGGAAGAGTTATACAAGCTTATAGAGCTGGAAATTATGAAAGTTTACAATTATCTATCCGCGATTGTAGATTTATTGGTCAAAGGCCACCGAAATTCCATTTTTTCGTCAGAGTATGACGAGAAACAGATTTCACTCTATTCGTAATAATCTTAAATTTTGTAAAGATATTGATTCTACTGATAAGTTTTATAAAATTCGCAACATATTGAGCATATTTAGAGAAAAAATGTACACAATTCCAAAAGATAAAAACTTCTGCGTGGATGAAATGATGGTTCCCTTCAAAGGAAAAACTGTATTAAGGAAATATATGCCCAAAAATGCCATAAAATGGGGTGTAAAGATATTTTGCATCTGCAGTTCAACAGGTATTATACGTAATTTTGAAATTTATCTGGGTAAAAACACTATTCTGGCTGACTCAAAGTTAGGGTTTTGTTCTGATATAGTTATCCATCTAATGAAAACAATTCCAGAAGGAAGTAATGTCAAAATTTATTTTGATAACTATTTCACAACTCTTAATTTAATGGTGTATTTGCAGATAAAAGGAATTTGGGCTACGGGTACAATACGAAGCAATAGAATTATCAAAGCCCCACTCCAAACCGAAAAAGATCTTAAAAAAAAGAGGCACAGGTAGTTTCGATTAACGTATTGAAAGAAACCATAATATTATTACCTTGAAATGGCTTGATGGAGGCATAGTTAACATTGTGTCATAAATTTTTGGCGATGAAAAGAAAAATAAAGTAACACGATTCTCTTTTGATAAGAAAAACAAAAATTAAAATTTCTCAACCCAACATCGTTTCTATGTACAATAAATATATGGAGGCGTTGTCAAGATGGATTTCCTTCTTTCGTTGCATAGAATTTATATAAGATCGAAAAAGTGGACTTTTTAAATTTTCGATCATTTTATTGATATGGCTGTATGCAACTCCTGGCTAGAATATAAAAAAGATTGTGTAGCTAATCATTTTAAATCAAAGGATTGCGTTATCATCTCAGGCTACTTGTGCTCGAAAACATGGAAGTTCTAGAGTAGCTTTTGACGAGGATAATCTAAGTAACCCAACAACTACAGGACGAATCAGTCCCACAACTTCCAGACAGCTCTACGAGACAGCAAATCGGTTTCCCTTCGTTATGTTGGTTTTCAACACTGACCATAGCATACAGCGAATAAACTTAGGTGCAAACTTCAAGGATGCAAAGAATATTGGAACACAAGGTACATGTGTTCAAAATGCAACGTTTATTTGTGCATTCCAAATGAAACTCGGAATTGCTTCAAAATATTTCATAAAGATAAAAATTAAAATACATATATTTTATGGAAATAATTTTTCAATTGTGAAGTAATTGCTTTATATATATATTTTTATTAATATACAGTTAATATAATACGTTTGTATAAATTGTATTAACTTTCTATATAATAATTTGTATGAATTTTAAATTTATTTTGTACTTATTTGTAATTAATGAATAACGATTGGGTTAAAAAAATTAATTTTTAAATGTAAAAAAATAAACAAATAAAAATAAATGCTCGTATGCAAAAAATTTGATTTTTTTTAATTTTCTTATACCTCTAAGGAAATTTGATGCCATATGGCATCACTCCAAAAAACCACTAAAAAAAAAATAAAATTAAAAATGTTTTGATTTATTATTAGTAATATGATCATATATAACAATTATTCGTACCAAATAGATGTTTTGGACTTGACATAAAAAAGATGTAGCGAAAGGGTTAAAAGTTAACAGTCTGTCGTCTTTCGAAATTATTAATTTTTTTTTTTTTGCCCAAAAACACCCTTGGCAACAGGCATGCTTAAAGTGTCATGAGTAGCATTCTTAATGCGCTCATATGTAGCAACATTTTTGTTATCCTTTGGGAGCTATTGTCAGCCATATTGAAGTGACTAACAAGCATAAACTTGACTCTATTGCTTTCTTCACTACGTATACACACATGTATGTATGACACACACACCCACTCCCACGCACATATGGGTCATTTCTCTGATTGGTATTTTTGTGTGAGTGTGTGTGTGTGTGTGTGTGTTTGTTATGTGATAATTTTTTTAAAATTGCCCATTAACCGTGCTTTTGCCAAGGATTTCTAAAGAAGCTATTAAGTTTAATTCGAGTGTCCCTAATCAATCGTTTAACTGTGATCTAGATAGTGTAGCTGTAACGCAGAGATAGAAAAAGGATTTAAGCATACATTAGATTTCATATGAATTTGTGTGAATGTATATTTCTAACTGTTGGAACTAAAAAAAAAAAAGATTTTATGCAAGTTGTTGAACGTGCCAGTTAGATGTGTAGAATAGATAGCTGAGGAGAAGATATCAAGAATACCCAAATGGTTAATCGATATACAGATAGTCGAGGCAGGAAAATGTTAAGTTTATGTAAAATTATTTGATAACAGTTTAGATGTCTAGCTTGGGTAAACTATGAGGTTGATATAATTATAAAAGATGGTTGGTGTTATAAGCAGAGCTGTTGCTGGGATTTATTTAAGCTTACGAAGTTTTCTCACCAGCTTTGCAGGCTTGAATTTGGTTTAATCAATGATGTTTATTTTAAATGTAGTACTAACTTCTCTTTTTCTTTGCAAGGCCTACGCCTGATTTGCGCTTCTAAAACCGATGAGCGCAGTGATTAACATAGCAAACACCATTTGATGCTTTTCATTTGATTTAAAATTAGAGTTGAAATTAAAAATTTTGGATCCAGACTACAAATGAAAATAAATTAGTCGATGTTATGCCATGTTCACACAGAGAGTTTAGTTTGCGTTTCCAGTACAAAGTTGCGTTTTGCCCTTAAACTCCATTTAAACGCTGGCGTTTCCAGTACAATTTTGCAGGAGAAAAAGCAACTAAACACAACTTGTTTTCTACGTTTACCAAAACTCAATTTGATACATGCCTACAAGTATGCTAGTGTTTTGATAAAAACATTCGTTCAGTTAGACTTTAGCTGTGTTCGATTCGATTGAACGATAAAAAATGCCAACAACAGATGATTCTCAATTGTGCATGTTTCTATTTGTATTTTATTATTAACAAAAATAAGCCAAAAAATAAATAAAATAACTTGGAAAAGTTTAGAAGATGAGGGTTTCTCATCAGTCAGTCAGTATGGGCCGAAAAAAGCTGAGTTTTGAGCGAAATTCCAAAAATTGGCGATCATTTCAATCCACCGTAAACTCAATTCTGCCGACGCATCTCTGTGTGAACAGCTGCCCTTAAACTCAAACGAAACGCAAACTAAACTCTCTGTGTGAACATGGCATTAGCTTAAGGAATGTAGATTAATGAAAATGTAGCTTAAAAAGAATAAAACGTTGAGTGTAATAAATTGAAATCTCTACAAAAATTTAAGACTTTTATTTATCAAAACCGCCTGTTTTGATCCCTTTTGCAGCCCATTTAAAAAAAAAAATATTTTTTAAGTTTTTTTTTGTATTATTAAAATTATATAAACATACATTTTTATCGTAGGCATTTAAAAATAAAATCAAATTTAGCCTTGAATCAAGATTACACCATTCCAATATATGCAGCTATGATAAAAGAAAAAACTTCGCTGCTTTCATTAAAAATATAAAATAAAGCCGTACTTTTTCGAAGAGTCAGTAGGAGAAGAGAAAATGTAATTAGAAGTCGATAGAATATTGCAAAAAGACGTGTAATTATGAACCTTTGTAGTGTGGAGCGAATTTTCTTGGCGTAGGGAAGGACCATTAATCAAAATTGATTGCAGGATGGAAAATTTTGCTTATTTGAGGATACTACAGAACATTTCGTTCACGCCTGTTAATTGGATCTTAATGTACAATAATGATTATTTAGCAATAACAATAATGTCAAGATTTTGTTGGGGAAGAAGATGCACAAGAATGCAGTCGAACTTTTAAATGGTATCCAGGAAGCCTGGTTCTCAATTCACGAGAGCAGAAAAGTGATGGCATTTTCTCTTGGGGATTTCGTAACGAATCAAGTTGAAAATAGTACTAAAGTGAAGTCAATCGTATCGAAAATTTTAAAATTTACTCTCGACCCATAATTTATATAATTTTAAATATATTTGAAGTAAAAGTTTATATTCTTACGAGTATATCATATAGTTACAAATAAAATTTAATACTGATTTTTTAAAAAATGTTCTTACACAACTTTACAATCTTCGTTGTCTATCTTCGTGTCTATCTTATTATAAATATTTTTTTTATTTTTTAAGATAGTTGAGTGTTATAACAAAAATTATTATTGAATTTTAAATTAAAATGATCTCTTGTTTGACTTCAAGTTGAAATAGTTTTTTATTGTATATTAATTTCTCAATTTTGATTTACCTAAATTTTAGATTGTATTATATTTTAACTCCTTCAATTCCTATAAAAATACTTCCAACAAGGGCTCATCAAGTTAATTTTTAGCACAAGAAACTTTTCTAAAACACAAAAATACATATTCTTAAACATTTTTATACACATTCGGGTAAAGATCGACATATCTGATTTATTTTGTCTAAATATTTGGCTTATTTTAGGTATAATTTGTTTGAGCTTTGAATCAGTAATTTTATATGTCAAAAATATTCAATTAAGTCTGCCTTGGTTGTATTCCACATATTATCCATATTAAAGAAATAATGGAAGAATTGAAAAAAATTTAAAGCGTTATAAAAGTTAAAGACTATAATCAGGCCGGTATTCGAACCCAGGACCTTTGAGATGGCAGTCAAGCATGCTTACCACTCTACTCATGAGACCGCTTTTATACTTTGCAATATCCTGTTCGGTACTTCAGAATTTTCAAAAATTTCATATGTCTTCTTTCCGGGAGATATTTGAAACTATTGCTAAAGTAATGATTGATAGTATTTATCGATTTCACTTGGGTTCGATTTTAATGCAGTCAAAGCATTTAAATAAGGCACACGACAAAATTTTCCTAAAATATTACTTTAGTGCTGTCCAAATGCGCTATTATCTTAACTTTTTATGTATATAGGAGCAGAAACCAAAAGTTAGTTGAAAGCTTACCACGCATATTCCAGAAAACCATAAAAAAGCTCAGGCATACGACCAAAAATTAAAAAAATAGTTATAAAATACAAAATAGTGCACGTTTTTCTGCAATTTTCTCATATATTTTACACCCTTTTTCTATGGCCACACTCTCAAAACAGATTAGCTGTAGGTCCAAAATTTTTGGTTGGGTGTTTCGAAAAATAGTTGCTATAAACATTTTTCGGTTGTTATAAACTGAATTCGTTATTCAGAATCAAAATTTTTTAGAAACCAGAAATATTCGTTCATCCATATAAGAATATGTTTGATGTAACAAAATCGACTCATTTTTCAAGTCGTCCTTGAAAATACTTTAAATAAATGACCAAATAATTGATTCCCTCAATTGAATATTGAATTTAACAACCGAATAATTTTTTGCACAACTAATTGTTAATAAAAAATACCATCAGTATTAAAAATTTGATTCAAGTTCAACTTCATTAAATGTCAATGCAAAATATCTGCAAACCTTGCTTTTATTTTTCTACCATATTGAACTGCGCTATATAAACGAAGAATTGAATAGGGGCTTTTGCATGGTCTAACATATTGGACGACAAAGTCGGATGGAAAACTAACGGAACAATTTGACAGACGAATTCAAATTTATGTTCAGTATGTGGCAAATTCAGATTTATGTTGTACCAATCAACTATCTATCATATCAAGAGAATGGTAAGTTGTAAGATTCGATTTTAAGTTATGAGTAGGGCATGATTTGGTTCTGATTTTCAATAGTTAGTTTATACAACGTCAAAAGCATTCATCGCTGACAAAATGTATGCTGCAATAACTTCAGATTTCAGGTTGCAGCAACTTCGAAAATGCGGTTGGGCATTTTTTTTGTTGCCCCAACCAATTCGTTTCCTCAGTGCAGTCATAAACGGGCTATAACAACAAAACAATTTTAAGCTACAACAAAGTACATATAAAAATACTTTACGTTCAAGTTTAACCGAGTGTGTGGCTCAAATATACTTTTTTTCGACAAAAATTATCCCTTTTTCGACGTGACTTAACATGAGAAATAGCTACCCAAATCTGGGTTCCAAGTTATAGGGTCTGCAAAACCCCGAAGGTGTGAATTCCAAGTTTGAGGCTTCGGAGACCTTTAATTTGTACCCAAAATTTTATGAAAATATTTCGCCTTGATAAGAATTTACTACAATTTTTGATAATAAAATTTATTTTTGTCAAATGAAAACCACTAGAAGACGTCAAACACATTTCGAAACACATAAAGATTTATTGAATTCTACAACACACTTTCCACTAGAGTGTCGAAAATATTTTAACTACAATATTCCAAACTTTCATTAGACCTTCTTTTAGATTTACCACCGGATTTTTGACAAAATTTTGAAATTTAGTAACATATTTTAAAACATCGATTATGTGTTCGTGACATCAATGCAACGATGCTTGAGATATTGCATTATTTGAAATATTGCATTGATGTTAAAACATAGATTTTTCGTCTCTAAAAATCGATGAACATCAAAAATCGATTATCATCGAACAACCCCAGTTCAGTCACCAACAAGAACACCAAAGATTTTTTTTGAATTTAAAGGCCCGTTAACTTATCTCAATTTTAAACAAAGTTTAGCTTAAACAAAGTTTAAAATTCCTTAACCCCAGTTTAAATTTTAACGCCGATGCCTCATCTCAAAAAATCAAAGTTTAACTTGGTGAGGCAAGTTTAAATTTAAACACAGAAATTCTAGGTGTAAAAAATTTAAACTAAGCTTTGTAACGACTGAAGTCGTTACAAATTAATATTAAAATAAATATATATAGATTCGTATAATATAAGAAAAAAAAAAAGAGTAGTTTTAAATGCCGACGGCAATTCCATGCGCCGCTTTAATTATCATGCAGCTGCCGAATTGTTTAACAACACCAACAACTGCATGCCTTGGCTAACCATGGAATCGCCTAGCCAAACATTTAATTTAAACTTAAAAAAATACTAATGAATAAATAAAAAGAAAAAGAAACAGAAGAATTAATAAATGAAATGGAGTAGAATATAAAAAAAAAAAAAAAAAAAAAAATAATAATAATGCGGATGGAGGATCCAATGTGGTCCCCCATCTAAGTACTAACCGCAGTGAAGGCTGCTTAATCAAACACAGTGCAGCACACATACACACAGAACTCGTTTAGCAGCAATGTAAGCAGCCGGGCTATTTATAGCAACGTTGCATTGTAGCGCTTGTTGACATGCTAACAACGATATGATTCACATGCAGTTAGCAGTGAACATTGAATAAGTAGTGCGCAAAATGTGGGTAAAGGCATGTTGAGTTCGCTTGACATCCAAGTTGATTTCAATTAATATTTTAATTGTAAGTCAACTTTCGGGTGGCGATAAAGTCAGGGAATTAAAAATTGATTACAAAATTTGGTAATCAAGCCACCTAACCTCAAGCTCCGGCTTTTCGACTTCGGTCACGCTCAAGCTCCGGCTTTTCGACTCTGGTCAAACTCAAGCCAGAGATAAAGAGATGGGAAACTTAAACAAAATTCGTCAAGAAAGAGATAGCCTTCTGTCGAAATTACGCCAATACCAACGTAAATCATATGAATGTGTTAGTAAAATTTTTTTATAAGCTCATCAGTAGGGAGGAGTTCACCCCTAGGGAGGCAAACCGATTCTCACCACAAGGAGATTTATTCACCGAAAGCGAGCCTTGGTCACATTCAACGAACTGCATTAGATTTTTCGCTGAATATTTGATACTTGACACGTCATAATAGTTGTCAAACTGGCGATATGTAAGACAGTAAGCCAACAGTTTGGGACACTTACGAAAATATAATTTATTTTCATCACTTTAAATAAATAAATTTTTAAAAAATTCTCATCAAATATGCATTTTAACGACCGCAGTATGTTTATTCGTTGTTATTTGGTGCTTGGACTTGCATTCGAACAATTTTTCAATATTTATATTTAATTCAGTTATAGAAAAAAAGCGCTAATTTAAGAATCTCTACCAGAGCATTTGTATCGTCTGAAGACGGTCACTGTTTTAATCTGAAAGCCACCACGGCCTGAATCTTAACTGCAGTGTTGCTTGAAAACATAGTTTTGTATTATTTGAAGTAGGTTTTTTCGATACGAATTAATAAGTACGAATTTATTATAGTACTGTACTAGTACTATTTCATTGAGAATAATTTTATATAGGTCGGGTATGCGTTACAGGACGTCTCCACTAGGTATAACATCAAGGCGCAGAACAATTTAACATTATTTCTGCCCTTATTAAGAATTAGCAGTTTTTCAGTTCTTTTCTCAAAAAAACTATCTCTATAAATTGAATCGTGATCTTTTCTCTGAAATTTTGATCTCAAAAGTAAGATTAATTGCAGTTTCCTCTAAATATTCTGTCCTCAAATGCTACAAACTGAAGGAACAGAAAAATGAAATGTTAAGAAATAAATAAACATTATTATTGATATTTCATTTAAGCACCAGCAAAATCCTTGCAAACATGTAATCGATAAAGTAATCCCAAATATTTGAATCGTGGATTACCATCTCGCTTGCGGAACCCATTATTTCTATAAAGACATGTCATTGGAAGTAATCGATGAAGCTTTCGCTTGACACAAAAATAATTATGTTTCATCTCATATATATATATATCATATATATACCTGTGAATTCAGGACATTAAATGAATTAGTTATCGTAATAAAACTTTACATAAAATTAGCAATAAATTTCACTTAAATATTTAAAAGACGTTTATTTTCAAATATTCAATCTAGAAGGCCATTAGCAGCTTAAAGTAAAAGTATGAGTGCGTTGTATTTTGCCACAACTTTGCTTAAAATAGTAAATAATTTAATGTTAAAATAAGTTAATTATTGAAGTAAGTTTACCGTTTGAATTTATTGTTATGTAGTGAAAATTCGGCAAAAAATTATTTAATTTTCCAAACTTTGATGAATTTTATCTCCTAAGATATAAAAGAGCTTCTTTTATTTTAACCCCCATTGAGTTTAAGAAGCCTATTTACATATGATTAGACTCGAAAACAAAATAAAGAGGTGTGGGCCATAAACTAGAATTATGCAAAATATAGTTTGTTGCACTTATCTCGACTAAGAAGAGGTCAAAATTGTTGAGTTCAAGATAAAATTTAAAATATTCTGCACTCTCTGCTTAGAGGGTCAACAGAAAAATGTAATTTATTCTCTATTTCTTTTAGAAAGAAAAGAAAATGCCATAAGTCCACCGCTTACGACATTTTAGTTCAAAGCAACTTTGATTTAGGAGTACATTTTTATTTTTTTGCATTGCAACCCTATTTATAAAATCTGACAATAATACTTGACAACTATGAGGTGAATCGCGTACACAATACATGAGCCTTCGAAAAGTATACAAAAAGTTAAAGAAGAAGCATGAATATGGCGGGAAACATGAAAAAAGTCATTGCTAAAAAGAAGTTTCCCATCTCATTATCTCTGCTCAAGCTCCGGCTTTTTGACTCCGGTCAAATTCAAGCTCCGGCTATTCGACTCCGGTCAAACCTTAGCTTCGGGTTTAGCAACCCACCGTACTCTAAGTAGGTCTACGTTGTGAAGACCTGTTTTGCAGTCGGCCTTCTGCCGTCTACCGCCTGAATCAATTTGTCCCTCTGCCACCGTGAGCACTTTGCCACTAATGTTTATACCGTATATGAACTAATTTTAAGTATATACTAAGTACGCCTGAATCAGTTGGCCCTCTGACACCGTGCGCACTTTGCCACTAATTTTTATACCGCATATGAACTAATTTTAGGTATTCACTAAGTTTGTAATAAATATTTAATATAAAAGAAAGAATAAATATAAAAAAAAAGGAATAATAGATTATTAATCGTGCCGAGCTAAAACCTTTGAGGTTTAAAGATTGTGTTGACCTTAACGTCAACCGTGACTAATTCTGCGATTAATTAATCTATTTAATTTCTGATTAAGGAAAATTTACTTTTGCCCAAGGGTTGCAAGATCCCTTGGACGGACCCTGGAGCGGCTGAGCCTGAGGTATGGAAACAAAAACACTCGTTACAGCTTTTGTCAAAAATTCTCTCAGAACATTGGAAATATTCTCAATAATAAAAAAAAAATAATAAATAAAAAAATCATACATCAAAAAATTCAAAACAATAAACAAACAAAAAACATATTTTAAGTTTTGAAAAAAAAATATTCAATGAAACTGACAATTTGCATTATTTTATCAAAAATTTTTGAAATATTTTGATGTGCTACGTCAAAGTTGTAGAATTTTTATTACAGTGCCGCACAAAAATATGTTTTTTAATCTCAGTTTAAATTTTTAAATAGAGTTTAAGTAAACTGCCGATAAAAATGAGATAAGTTACGAAAATAATTTTAACTGAGTTAAAAATTTAAAATTTTCATGTGGAAGTTGATGTCGATGTCGATATCGATGTCAATGTGACTGAGAATAGATCGCTGTTGGTGTCAGTGTCGACGTCAATATTGATGTCGATGTCGATGTCGAAGTTGGTGTCGATATAGATTTTGTTGTCGAAATCGATGTCAATGTGAATGAGAATTGATCGATGTTGATGTTGATGTTGATGTCGATGTCGATGTCGATGTCGATGTCGATGTCGATGTCAATGTCGATGTCGATGTCGATGTCGATGTCGATGTCGATGTCGATTTCGATGTCAATGTCGATGTCGATGTCGATGTCGATGTCGATGTTGATGTCGATGACGATGTCGATGTCGATTTCGATGTCAATGTCGATGTCGATGTCGATGTCGATGTTGATGTCGATGACGATGTCGATGTCGATGTCGATGTCGATATCGATGTCGATGTCGATGTCGATGTCGATGTCGATGTCGATGTCGATGTCGATGTCGATGTCGATGTCGATGTCGATGTCGATGTCGATGTCGATGTCGATGTCGATGTCGATGTCGATGCCGATGCCGATGTCGATGTCGATGTCGATGTCGATGTCGATGTCGATGTCGATGTCGATGTCGATGTCGATGTCGATGTCGATGCCGATGTCGATGTCGATGTCGATGTCGATGTCGATGTCGATGTTGATGTCGATGTCAACGTTAAAGTTGATGTCGATGTCATTGTAACTGAGAATAGATCGATGTCGATGTCAATGTGACTGAGAATAGAACGATGTGTATGTCGATGTCGATATCGACATTTTATGATCCCTTTTATGAGTCTTTTTTATGAAAAATCATATTACCGTCATATGTATGACTCTTTAATGAGTGTCCTTTTTGAGTACATAAAACAGATACAATAATGCCTATTTTATCTTATTTCTGAGTATTATTTCTGAACAATCATTTAGCAGTTTTATTAAGGACTCTTTCATGACTCCTTTTAATTATTCATCATAAAACATTCAAAAAACCACTATTTTTAGAGTAATTTTTTGGAGAGTCTCTTAAAATGTCTGCAAAGATGTTTTATTTCCCAAGGAAACTCAAGCACTGCTCGTGATAGGCTTTCAAGACATTAAGTGCTTCAATTGATTGCTTAATTATATTTTCTATATTTTTATCTAAATATATATATATATATATATATATATATATATATATATATATATCTTTAATCTTTACTATTATATAAAAGAGTAGAAGTTTGTTGGCACGTGTGGGGTAAACTCATAAACCACTGGTTAGATTTCGATGAAAATTTTACAAAGAGAATATTAAACCTTCTTGAATGGACATTGGCTTTGTGAAATCGAGTTTTCATATTGAAATAAAAAGATATAAGTGAAATTCAAGTCTCTCATGAGACACTCTTAGGTCACTGTAAAAACTGTTACCTAAGAAAAAAAATTGCGATTTCTGGTCAGCTCTGGGCATTTACAGATAAGATGTGTTTCTCCACCGGAATCCGGATGCATTCTTTCTCTTCCTCGACTATGCATGGTCTGTAGAAGTCGTTATGAAAGATGTTTAATCTTCGAGCATAGTTTCTGATAAGACAGTATTCTAGAACATTTCCATATACCACCTATTGTAGATTCTTTTAAAGGATAGCTAATTTTTGAACAGTTTGCATATGGCTAGAGTTATGCAAATTATTTACTCAGATATCAATAATTGTTTGGTAGAACCGAGTTAAAAGAGTTTGTCTACTTTGTAGTTTTCTTTAATGTCGAGCTACTCTGTCGTTTTTTTTGAAAGCTATGGCAACTAAAAACGGTTTTCAGTGTTATTTCAACAGATTCTAAAACTATCAAAGTGACTTACGCTTAGGAAATACTACAATGGTCGGACAGCTCTCAGACCAGGTTAAATTTAGTGGGGGTGTGTAACGGCCTCGATGTTCACATGCCTGAAACCAATCTTAGTGTTATATTTTTTATTTTGTCTGGATATCTTGCATTGTATTTATTAATTTCTTATTCCAATTATTATAACCGAAATAATTTTCCAATTCAAATATCTACTGTTTCTGTCAAAAAAGTATTTGAATAACTTTAAACTTATTTCGATTGCAATAATTTAATGTGGTTGATGAAGCAAGATGAATCAGGAGTATTCAAAAGAAATATTTTTAACTCAAATGCAAACGAGAATTGTGGTTTTTACAGAATTTTACACAGGTTGAATAATCAAATGATGTTTATTGAGGCGCCGTGTTGCAATCCCATATACCATAACCCCATATTGGCTTTATAGCACTTTTTCCTATGCTATAAACCCATAATTTGGGTTTGGGGTTATCGCACAAAAAAAAATGCAATAAAGCCAATATGGGGTTATAGCACAAATTTTGCATTTCGTAAAAGGGGAAACCATAATTTTGCAAAAAAATATTATAATAGAAGGGAATTTTCCCTTTTACGAAAAGTTAAAATCAGTCATACTATGTTATTTCTATAAAAAGGAAACCAAATTATTTTGTCTGCAATAAGTGCAATAAAGCCAATATGGGGTTATAGCATAAATTTCAATTTTTTAATATGGTATTATCTCACTTATTTGAAGGAAATAAACCCATATGGGACTATAACACATCGCTGGTGCTATAAAGCCAATATGGGGTTATGGTATATGGGATTGCAACACGGCGCCGTTTATTGAAGCATTCTTAAAATTAACTCCGAATGCATACGTTTTGATAAATATAACTTGGTAGTATTAAGCGAAAATTTTCCGACTAGCCTATTGTAGCTCTCACTATTGATTTCATTTAAAACTCTTATGCATTTTATTGTTGTGCTCAAGGTTTTAAATGTGTACAATATGATCCATAGTTCACACCCATTACAAACAAACAACAAAGAATCAACACTTCTTTTTGATAATGCTAAGTGACCGTTGTATGCTTTAATTTACCTCCGTCTAGCCAAATCACCGTTATGCCAGCTATTAAGATGCAATTGCATGGTTATTATTGCAAATTTATAAAGAACTAGGGATGCCCAAAAGGAACTAGCGATGCATCGAAAAACTCCAATGTTTTTTTCACAAAATTTCGATGTCGAAGCCTCGATGTTTTTTATTTCGATGTGTTAAAGTTTTCGATACATCGATATATGTTTTCTATGCATCGAAATATTTTTTTAATGTATTGAAAATTTGTTCGTATTTGGCCACATACAATAAACTATTTACATATATGCGATATACTAATGACATACTAATGTGCGCATTGAAAAAAGGAACATATTTTGCAACCTAGCTTTTGTATTCGCTGTCAAACATTGCTAATGTTTCTTTGTTTCTCATATTTCTTTGTTCTCAAGTTTCTTTGCTCTGCAATTTCGTGTAAGCTTGCTAAAAAGTTCGCTTTAAACCTACTGAAACTAGAAATATTCTATATAATGAATTGTCAATTTATTTAAGAGGTCCTGTATAATCCATGTTATCCTGTAGAGATATGGATTGACTTGAAATCTCAGTTCCCAGATTTATATAAATTTGCATTCAAATATTTATCAGTTATTGCAACTTCAGTATCCTTTGAGAGATTTTTTTCCAAAGCTGCTCAATCTTTAAATCAACAAAGGAACAGACAAAAAAGAAAACGCCTTCATAAATTGTTGTTTTTGCAAAGCTTTAAGCGTTTTTACTGGAATCTTTAATTCAAAAGACATACATTTTTATATTCATGAAATTCTTTATAAATAAATCAAACATAAAAACTTTTGATTCTTGTTGTTCTCTCATTTTTTTAGCAAAGAAAAAAAAAGTAAAAACAAGTGTTTTTTGTCCATACATCGATGTTTTTAGTTGATACATCGAAAAAAATTTATAGATGTTTTCATGCCATGTGATATATCGAAATTTATCGATGTATAATTTCGATGCATCGTATCGAGAAAAACATCGATGTAATTTTTCGATGGGTATCCCTTTAAGGAACGTCTTAACCGTATAACTGAGGCAGTAGGGAAGAATATTTTGAATTGGTTATGTTCAATACTTTCCATTATATTCTCCAAAGATTAATTACTTACATTTCGTCATAATTATTGTCGTTAGCCGACCTCATTGCTTTTATGGTAAGTTTTTTTTTTAATTTATCCGTTAAATAAGTAGGGCAAGACCGGATACATCAGCTAGTTTAAAATATTTATAATATTATCGAGTTAATATATCGAGTCTCCACTGAAGAATGAACTACGGTAGAGTAATGAATAGAATGTTGTAAGCAGTTTTTTAAAAATTACAGGTAGAAAATATCAGCGGTACCTTGATATATATATATATCGCAGAACCCATGAGTTTATGTTCATTCTCTTCTTCTTCTGCTTCTTTTTTACAAATTTCCAACAAACTAAAGTTGCACGTGTATAAATTGAGCAACGCCTTATCTTGCCCTTAATATGTATATAACAGAAATCCTCTTCGAAGTCAAGTAGGGACTTTTTACTGTTGCACTCTTTTGTTTTGCACTACATTGTTTAGTGCAAACAATGCAGTGGTTTGTACCTTATTACAAAGTTTTTGTTTATGTTTAACTTAAGTAAGAGTTACACAAACAAACATAGTTGAATTAAATGTGCCATGATTTAATTACAACCTGTTGTAAACAACTATTTAAGCTAGTGTATAAAAGTTTATTCCGCATATTTATGTTAGTTATGCAAACCTAAAATTTCTGATTTTGAACTTTGTTGTTTAGAAACTTAAATTTTTTTCGAATTTTTGCGAAAACAAGGTCATGCAATTTTATTTTTTTTTCTTTTTGAATTTGCTGCTATTCAAAGTTTTACCTTTACTTTCGGTAACTGATTAAATGTTGTTGGAAAAAGCTTGTATAATGCAGTAGCTTGGTTTCAACACAAAGTTAAAGTTATGTGGCAATAGCTACTGGCTTTTACCAGAATTGACCTTGATTACATGACTAAAATATTAATTTAGTTAACCACATAAAAAAACAGAAAAAAAAAATTAAAATGTGTCAAAAGCTGTCAAGACTGTCGTTGACAGCAATGAAAAACCACAGAATTATTTGTTTCGTGCTGTTTAATAAAAACTAAAAGTACCTATTTAATGCCTTTAAAATAAATTCGGGCATTGTGGTTGGAAACAGGCAAATGTTATCAAGCTGATGAGGTAAAAGTCACTGCTATGGCCGAGAGACAGCACTGAAATGTTACAAGATTTACGGGTGAATTTAATGAAAGAAAAATAAATGAATGATAACTATATCGTTCAGCAAGAAAATGCTTGAAGCTATGTGTGGAAGACATGTTTGTAGTAGTTTAGACAGTATAATAAACATCTTTTTTAGTGTTCAAGCTCGCCACTAAAAGCTTGGACTGGACCTGAAGCTTGGTTCGGACCTGAACTTTATGTGGAGAACCTATGAAGTAACATGATTGGCAAGATCTATGATCCAAGTTTGAAACTTTCTGGATACTAAAGTTATGTTTTACACTTAAGGCTGGACATAACATTCGCGACAGAGAAAACATACCTTTTCTAAAAACTTGTAACTCAGTCAAAAACAAACATTTTGCCCAAATATTGTTTTAATTATGGTAGAGAATGGAACAAATTTCAAGAATAAAAATTAAAAAAAAATATATATTTTTCACCCCAACATGGTTTTATAGAGCTCCAAACTGGCGGCAGAGAAAAAAAACGGGGTCTTATGGTTGCAGCGTTGGGAGTCGCAAAAATTGTTCCATCCGGAAAATAAATGACTTTTTTAAATTTTAACAAAATTGGTTATCGTATAACAGCAGTTTTTTAAATTTTTTTTTTTCAATTTTTGGTGATGTTCCAAATTTTAAAGTACACTCAGAAAAAATTGTCTCGGAATATGATAAAAAAGGCATCATATTTAGAGAAAAATGGTATAGACTTTGCTCCAGAGAATGCTATTCTCTAATTGCGATACTAAAAATGATAAAAATCTACCATGAAATAGAAAAATATATAATTTTTAGAGAAAAATACTTTTTTTTTTTGAGAAAATATTTGTTTTTATTGAAGAAAATACTTTTCATAGTGAACTTTTTATAAAAATATAAGAAAAATTTTTCATTTTCAATAAAATTTCTCTATAAATGAAAAATTTTTTGTGCCAGAAAAATACTTATCATTATTAGAGACATTGAAATGTTTCCATTTCCTAGAAGTAAAGAAAAATTTTTACGAAAATGTGAAAATTTATTCTAATTGAAGAAAATTTTATTTGAAAAAGAGAAAATTGCTATTATCAAAAATAGAGAAATTTTTTACCGGAGCAAGGTATGTGTTTTTTTCTCAGTGTATGTTTTTTCGAAAAAAATATTAACTTTAATTCATAAAAATCGAACAAAATTTAAGAAAAAAAATTTCGTGTCATACGATAGCGAATCAAGTTTAAAAAAAAACAAAAAAAAATTTCAAAAAATTAACCCGCTAGTGCCGCATGTAGTACGAAAAACATGGTTTCGAGATAAACGCATTCAAAGTTTGTGAACAAAGAAAAAAAAAAAGGTTAAAATGAAAAATGCGCTCTCACTAATCCTGCTGTAACTTTTGAACCCGTAAAAATTTTTCCATGAAATTTTTTTTCTTAGAATTTTAAGAAAATTTTCTTAAATACAAAATTATAAAAACAAGTTTTAAAAAAACGGCCAATTTCATGTCCCCCATTAAAGCACAATTTTCACAAGCAATAATTTACTTCATTGCTTGTTACTATCAAGAAAGTTACTATAAGAAAGTTATAAGTATACTTTGTTTCATTCTGTTGCTCTTGGTCGATTCTTACAAATGTCTCAAAAACATATTTTTTGAATACTTCAAACTTTTTTTTTGTATTGAACTGGAAAATGAGTGTGCAACTATTAAGCATATTTTGTAATATTTAACACGTTGACTGCCGTGACAATTTTCAGAAAACTGGGAAAAACAATTTGATTTTTCATTACATTACTAAAAACTCTTTCTAGATCACAGTTATCATCAAAAAGCAAAAATTGAGATTTTTTTAAGGAGAAAAAGAACCTACGAATTATCTCGTAGTAACAGAAATCGCTACGCAGAAGCCAAGAACGAGTGACAACAAAAAATGACAGGTTTAGTGAGTACTAGATAGCTCGTAGTTGGCACCCTAGATGGGAACGCATTCTACGAGTTATCTCGTAGTCGGCAGTCAACGTGTTAAACAAAAAAAAAAAAAAACAAAAACATAATGCCCAAATTGTTATGCTTAACCAAATATAGCCAAGTTAATTTTATTAAGCACTTATATCTTGAGTGATTTTGAGTGTCTTAAAAGCTACATACATCAAAGAAAAATTTTGCGCATAAAAATCCTACTGAGTGCTTGTCAAGTTCTGACAAAAGTCCTTCAACAGTTCTTAAATAGTGCTTCAATGCGTTGATGATGTGAAATCATCCATTTAAGCCGCATTTCATTTGTTGAATTAAACCCATATGATTGCTCTATGCTTTCTTAGAAGAGCTGGGTGCTTTTTTTTTACAACACAACGAATTGACATGAGTACTTTAACCCTTTTTGAGTATCTTTTTTTTGTGACACAAAAATCAGAACTCAAACACAACAGTTGACATTGACAGTTTTGTTTTTTGTTGCTTAAAAAATTCTATACATTTCATTGAACATTATTAAACATTTGAGCCTTAATGCATTCTTCTACATTTTTCTTATCTACTGCTAAGTTATTTAAGGCATGTTTCAAGATGTTCCAATAAAGAAAATAAAAAAAAATTTGTTTACTCCATCAAATGCTGTTGTGTGAATGGGGGAAAAAAATACTTTACACACTAGCAGCATAAATTAGCATGTTAGAATTCCACTATACGTACTTTCACGCTCAAGTGCTTCTTCATGCTTTTTGTCTTCCTCCCTCTTCTGCTCTTGTCTTCACTACTTTAATTCTGAATTTATTTGATTTCTGAAATTTTTAAAATGTCTATTCCAAAAAAGGTTAGCTTTAGAAAAAATGTAAACTAAACCAACACAGCATATCTGGTTAGTGTCAATATTTATTAAAGCTGGTTGGTACAAAATAGAAATTGTTTTTGTTTTTGGCTTGGGAAACCCCGAAGTTATATGGAAATATTTGAAATATTTGCTGCTAGAGGCAGTATTTAAACTGTTCTAGTAACCTCATTTAAAGATGTACTGTTGAAAATTTTCAAGGTCAGCATTTGATAAAAAATGTTTGCTGTTATATTAAAAGTATATATGAAATAACTTGAAACAAGAAATTTGGTTGAAAATTTTAAAAAGTATTAAAAAAACATATCAAGTTATTCTTTAATTATTATAAAAATGTATTAAGAAAACCGTTTAAGCTGAATTATAATTTCTTGAACATCACTGTCAACTATACTAAAAATAACATCTGCATCATATTTTACTATATATTTTAACATACTATTGGTTGCTAAGTCGATACACTTATTTAACTGCGCCATCTCTTAACAATTATTGAAGGCTATTGTATGGTTCAGGTCTACGATGTTAATTTTTTCTTATAGCAAATAACTAAGGAACGATACATAGAAAAAGGTTACTTTTTGGGGTTAAACAACCCCCAATACGCTTAAGAGTATAAAAAAAAATGATAAAGTGAAAAATTGTTTAACACAATAGTTTCTATATGAATATTTCCACGAAAATGTCAACCACAGCTGAAAAATTTAATGTTTTTTTTAGTTAAATTTTTTAATCTACGGCAAATCCAGAAAAAGTAAACCTAAACCTTAAAAAATAAAAATGCTTTAAAACAGTTCAATAAAAATACATGGAACGTTAAGGATATTGTTTGTGTTTTCCTGCGGTAAAAGCATTGAACAAAAACATATTGTATCCTTAAATTTTAACTGATTTTATTGAAAGTGTTTTTAATCTGTTGCAAGTTGAAAAATTTTAGGTTGTTATTTTTTGTAATTTGCTATTTTATAATATTCACAATTGAAACATTTGCTATTGAAGAGTGAAAATGAAAATTAAAAAAAAAATTCTTTTTTATCGAAAAATAAAATTCAAGAAAGTGATTCAAGAGTGAAACGTGAATGACAATTTTTATTGATAAGTTGGATTATCTTGGAAAATAACTGGCTGACATAATTTATTTCTCGGATTTACTTTTAATATAAGATAAGTGAATTTTGCATTTTTTTAAATCAAGCAGGCGCAATTATTTTTCATTTAAAATCATTTGAAGGAGTGAAACGTGAGTGACGTTTAATTTGAAATGAAAGAAGATGACGAAAACATCAAGAAAAAGTGAAAGCCGACCATAAAAGAACGTATAAAAAAAAGATAGAGAAAAATTAAAGTTAAGTCCGGATTCATATAAGAAAACAAATTTAGCAAAGACTAAAAAGAACTAATTAAATCATTATTTTAAGTCGTTGGCCTCAACAGAATTGCCAATAGGCCAGTCATTTAGTCAAATATGGCGCGGTCCTTGACTTTTAATGAGCGTAAGGATCAACGAATAAGGCTTAGTGATATACATGCAGATCGAATACAGAACCGGAATCAATTTTGTTAAAATGATATATTTCTGAAATAATTTTTGTGTTGTTTTTATATTATGAATTATTTTTTAACTATATTATGCTTTACATAATTCTTTCCATACAAATTTTGTTTCTTTTTTGTATAAAAATGTCCTTAATATTAAGAAACAATTTTTTTTTATAAAATATGCTTAATAAATTTCACCAGATTTACCACGATGCAAAAAAAGGGCAGTTAAAAGTCACGACGTGAAACGTGAGTGACAAAATCAATATATGAAAAAATCTTAAAATTCTGAGAAAAATCTTAATTTTTTCCTGCGGTTAAAATTTCTACTCAATTTTGTTACGGAAAATTAAATTTTTTCCTTATAGTAACTAAAACAATTCGCAGATTTTAAGCAATTTGTTCGAAGAACTCGAAAAATGAAAATCGTACAAAAATGTGAGTGAGACAACATTTAAAGAGAGTTTTTCGAAATGTGTAAATATATATAAAACTTTTTGCATGAACTTATAATAGCGAGCCTAAGACTTATTGTCTCATATAATTTTATAGGAAAATTTTTTATATATGATGGAGAAAAACTTATGTTTACAGCTATGACTGAAACGTGAGTGACACTGGATTTGCCGTCTAGTAAAATACTCTTGTATAATGGTCCAATACTCGCAATATTGTGGGGTATAAAATGTTATCATTTCTTTTCATTTGTCGATAAAACTTGTATTAAAGTCGCTAAAACGTATTCATCGAAGATGTATACAATTAAAGTGTAGACGTTTTACCTTTAATTTTATGCTTTTTTTTCATTTTTGTTTAACTCTTTGAAATCAGAATTTATTTGTTGTAATAGAATACATATTTTGTTATATTTAATAATAAAAAACTATTTTTAAAAGCCTTAGTTGGTTTTCTTATATACACATTTTTTTAACAGAAACTTTGTCGTATGAGTTACGGCAAAGATTTTTTGGAAACTTTTAAGTGGGTTTGTTATGGAACTTCACTGTTTTTCTTTTATTTAAAAATTAAAAACAAAAACAAGTTATTTGCGAAAATTCGCTTAATTTTTAAAATCTAAAGTTGCTTGTAAAACACACTTCCGTTTTTTGACACGTGAGTTACGCCCATATTTACCACTGCTATCCTTAGTTAGTTACAGGAACGTTAATTTTGGTAAATCATACCATTACTATTTGTTCTAAGATATATGTACCAGAGATGTAACGGATAGTGATTTGGCCGGATATCAGATATTTGTCTAGCTGCTAAGCCGGAAGGCCGGATGTCCGGCAGCCGGATAGTGGGTCCATTGGCTAGTTGTTAACATACTAAATATATATCTAATTTGACAGGCTACAATCATAGCACAATAATAATGAAGCTCATATTAATATGGCAGTTTAACATGCAATAACACTAGAGATCAGCTTCTATAGCTCTTTCGCACTTTCTCAACATAAACCCAATCAAATCCACGACCAATATCATCAATAAAAAAATGTTATGTTAAGGAAACCAGCGGCTAAAGCCATTTTAATGTGTGTAAAAATAGTTTCCACAAGAAATAGTAATAGCAAAATAGCGAAGAAATTATTTATTTTGAAATGGCTTATTTAAAGATTGTCTCAGAAATAACTGTCCTTTCGTTTTTTTTTTTATTGTAAAAACACTAATAAGGTTTTTTTTTTTAAATCTTTCAGTTTATTATTAAGTGAACATTACCAAATAAACGAAAACTTTATTAACACTGAAAAAATACACTTAAAATATATAATGCACTATTTGATTAAGGTCCTTCATTTGGTTTTTTACCGACTTTTCGTTGACCTCAATGTATGCCCGACGCCATTTATGTCGAAATCGCAGTTTGTCTTCTTAAGATTTATTTTCATTTAAGCCCAATATCTTTCGATTGGTCTAAGTTCGGGGCAATTCAGAGGATTGACTTCTCTTGTTACCACAGTGGCATTATTGGCTTGATACCAATCCATCGATCTTTGGGCGTAGTGACGTGTTTCTCAGGTCTAAAAGGCAGCAAACGCTGCTCCAGAAACTGTCTGATTAAAATTTTGGTGTTGATTGTGTGATCTGTCACAAATTCCTTACTTGTAGGCCACATTTGCAATGTGCACATTTGGAATGTTTTCAGGTGGTAAATTTAGAGGATGCTCCACCCCTCCTAACTGCAGTATAATATCCGTGTCCAGGTAACTGCTTGCAATCCGCTTTGCAGTACGTTTCATCGTCCATGATCACGCAATCAAATTTAGGCAGGTAATCGCGATACAGTTTTCGAGCTCTCCTCTTGGCTTCGGCGTCCTTTTCTTCTGACCTAACAGGTAGTTTTTGTACTTTATAGCTCCTTAGGTTGTACAATTTTTTAATTCGTTGAACACTTGACTTCGACGTTCCCGCTTCGATTGCTGTCATATCACGAACCGAAGTGCCTGGATCCTGAGCAAACAGCCGTTCTCGGCCAACGCGTGTATCGCTGGACCACTTTTTCTCCCTGAGCCTAGCGTTTTTGATAAGCTGTGAGGTAAGCTGTTTGTTTCGTTTAATGGTCCTCCCGACAGTTTTACGCACACGCCAACTTCCTTTTTGTGCGTGGTGTTTGGATTTTCCAGGTATTTGCACATAATTGCTTTCCGCTTTTCTTCTTGTTGAGACGACATCTTTTCAGTAGCTCTTTTATTTAACTAATAAATATTTTTTTTTTAAACTGCAATATTTATGCTTTATTTAGATACCAAATATGTTGCTATAGAGGTAACGCGTTTTTATAAATAGCCGAAAAACAAAAGGACAGTAATTTCTGGGAAAGTTTTTAAAAGAAACTGAATTGAATCTGGTATTTGTAAGAATATTCAGAACTATCAAAATAATTAAGATGCAGTCTGGTCTATGGTAATCTACCTGTAGCATAGAGAAAAATGATAGCAAAATACCTGCCAAGGCTGACATAAGCTTTAATGTAATCCAAAATAGTTCAGTTCTATCAGCCTTATGTCCTTCATACTGAAAAAATTTAAGAAAATCATGGAAAGATACATTAGAGAAAATGTTCTGTGAATATATGCTTTAGGCAAAGCGGAACATGCCTACCAGACAGGAAAATTTACAGAGTCATCGATAAATGACCTTGTCAGTAGCATTTCTTTAAACCCAGTTGGACCGATAAGTGTTTTTAGAACACTCCATACTTCAATCCACAGAATTATTGGATTGGGTATTGTATATACATTGTCTTAATTTATTGGTTGTGTTTCACATATCATGGTTTTTCCACCAGTATCATGGTTTTTTCCGAGCGTTGGTGTAATGCAATCTCTTAACACTTCCTGGTCGGCTAATTTTCGAATTTAGGTAGTCTTCATCATTTAGAAGAAGAAACTTTATTTCAATCGATGTCTCGTCAAGGCATCTGACAACTTCTTCATTGCCTTAAAGTATTTATTTCTCGATATCATGTTGTTTAATTGCTGGAGTTAATCAACCTCTTCAGTACATTCCTCTACAATGCAAATACTCAATTTAGGCATGTGTAAAAATAAAGTTCTCAACGTCGTTTTCTACATCAAATGAATATTAATTGGAGTTCCTCCACTTTCGAAAGTCTTTCAAGTCGAAGTCTCTCAGTCTTTTTTGAAAAGTGAATTTTTCTTAGCAAGTAGTATGAAAACTGATTAAAATTGTATTTGAAAAGTCTGAAATCATTTTTTGGTGCAATATAAATATTTTATTTCTATTCAATTTTAACAAATTTATCGCTTTTCAAAATATAACATATCACTTTTTACTTTTCCAATTTTGTACAACAAAAATTTTAAAATTGAGTACTTTTTAATCAAAATTGTGTTTTGTGCAACAACAAATTATCAAATATAACGTTAAGTCGCAGAGTGAAAAGTGATAAACTGTTGGTGCATAGGGCCCAGGATTTTTTTTCTTGAAATCGCAACACTAGTTCCCGCTAGTTTTCCGTAGTTTGCGGGAAAGTTTACTTTTTTACTTTAATGTGAAGAAAAATAATTATGGCAAATTTAATTTTGCAACATTACAACGTTAAGCCAAATATTGTACAAACGGTTAAAATATACTTTAAAACGCTGAAATGGGAAGTCCCACTTTACTCTCCGTAGAGCCCTCTCCCTTCCGTCTACTATTTGTTTTTGTCGATAACACATTCATTTGAGGAACAGAATTTTAATCTTTTTATAAATCGCATCAAAAGACGCTTCACTTTTTCGAGATGATATCCAAAAATTGACAGAAAGATGAGAAAAAGGTAGTAATTGGCGAAGGCGAATACTTTAAAAATAAATTTGTTCCAAATTTTTAACAATAAAGCGTCAAACTTGAAAAATCTATGTATGAATCTTTAAATAAATTTACGTGCAAAATTTTAAAATAAAATCTAATTTTTTTTTTTTTTTAATTTCCTTTATTAATACATAAAAAAATCAACTTTCTGAAAATTATATTTTTCAAAAAACAATAAGTTTCAAAACCCTAAAATATAATTTGATTCAAATTAACTGTGGTTCAACTCGGAATCTCCTCCCGGATTAAAAACATTATTTTTAAAAAAATTCATACAATTGATGATAACATAAATTTATGTAAACTTTTACAATTTTTGTGAGGAAATTCTTAACAAAAATTCAAATACAGTTTTCGAAAACAATTAAAAACAAAAGCCAATTATCATTATGACCTGTTTAGTTGTGTATTTAAATAAATTACTTCCCGAAGCCATACTTATAAAATGTCCTGAACTGTGTCTTAAAAATAGTCCATGATATAAATAAAAATTTTCATGAATTTTATATGAACACCGATGTATAATTTTAGTAATTTAAGTAGCCCCCCCATTAAAAAACTCTACCTACGAACCTGACTACAAGCAATAACATTTTGACTGAAGATGTTCTTTAAGAACTTCCGGCGCTCGATATCCAAATAAATTTTTAATTCGGTTACTTTTTGTAAGAATTAATTATGCTTTAAATTAAAATTGCATAAATTGAGGATAATTTCCTTATTTCAGTATAAAACAGCGAAATAAATCCTCTGAAACATTGCTAGAGATGCTTACGACTGTTACAAACATTCGCCATGTTTTCATTAATTTGCAACATGTTGCAGTAAATAATTTTGGTTGCAGTATCGAAAAAGCTTTTTGGTTTAAAAAAAAAATCTAGTGTCAAAGGTTTTGTTCTTTGCTGACTTAACTTACTGCACAAAGTGGTTGTTGTACACACTTCACAAAGCTTTCAGCAAAGTTGCATACCATCAACTCTTGAATTAAAATATTTCTCTTATTTTTTTGCCAACAACCTATTCAGGCTTTATTGTGGGACATTTATTTTATTTCCTTGCAAAAAGCTGCCAGCATAAACTTTGCGAAGCAAAGAAAATTATACTGCTTTTAATAAAAAAGGGAAAAAACGAAAAAAAAAAATACTAAACATAGAGATGACACAGTGGAACAACATGCTTGCATTCTTATTTATATAATATATAAACTGTTAGTTCAACTAATTGTTACTAATAATTTCGCGATAACTATATTTTGTGATAAAATATTTACCGTTTCGAAGTATTTGTAATTGATTTTTTGACCTTGACAGAAGAGTTTAAAAAAATATATACTAGGAAGTAGTTGTAGCGGATTGAAATAAGTCATTTCGTGCAAAATATGTCTACAGCTTACTTCTGTGGAGAAAATAAACATGTTTTTAAAAAGAAGATGTATAAAGCTCAATAGATGGAAAAATGTTTATTGCTTTTTTTAAGGAACTGTTTTCGGTAATTCGGTAAATATAGGCATTCACATGGTTTAACATATTGGATGAACATGGCATGTTGGACGTAAAGTCGAAACATGCGTTAGCTAAAACGATGGTCGTTTCGCCATGTTGAACGAATATAAAATAAATATTTTTTCCGGTCTGTCCAACATGTTGGACATGTAAATGCATGTTGGTCCAACACGCTGCATTTTTCATTTAAAAAAATTACACTTCATATTCATTGTTTTTAATATTTTTTCAGAATACTTTTTGCTTTTAATCCTCCAAAGTGACGACAGGGATTTAAAAAGCTCAATAAATTCAGCTAAATTTATCCTTTTTTTCGCTGCAACAGGTCTTTGCACAACGAAAGTTTCGCGAATCTGTGAGGTTTCACCATACACTACACAGACGGTCCGTCAGACACGACCGAAAATTAAAATATTTTAATTTTTGTCAGACATCTGAACAGACCTCCAAACAGCCAAATACACTATTAGACCGTCGCAACAAACACGTGTTTGATGCGACAGTCTGTGTAGTCTATTTGGCCCTTAATCCAGACCTTACAACAAACTACTCACTACTCACTACTCACTACTCACTCACTCACTTCTCACTACTCACTTTCTCACTTTCTCACCACTCACTACTCACTACTCACTACTCACTACTCACTACTCACTACTCACTACTCACTACTCACTACTCACTACTCACTACTCACTACTCACTACTCACTACTCACTACTCACTACTCACTACTCACTACTCACTACTCACTACTCACTACTCACTACTCACTACTCACTACTCACTCACTCACTCCTCACTTTCTCACTACTCACTACTCACTACTTACTACTCACTACTCACTACTCACTACTCACTACTCACTACTCACTACTCACTACTCACTACTCACTACTCACTACTCACTACTCACTACTCACTACTCACTACTTACTACTTACTACTCACTACTCACTACTCACTACTCACTACTCACTACTCACTACTCACTACTCACTACTCACTACTCACTACTCACTACTCACTACTCACTACTCACTACTCACTACTCACTACTCACTACTCACTACTCACTACTCACTACTCACTACTCACTACTCACTACTCACTACTCACTACTCACTACTCACTACTCACTACTCACTCACTCACTCCTCACTCACTCACTCCTCACTTTCTCACTACTCACTACTCACTACTTACTACTCACTACTCACTACTCACTACTCACTACTCACTACTCACTACTCACTACTCACTACTCACTACTCACTACTCACTACTCACTACTCACTACTCACTACTCACTACTCACTACTCACTACTCACTACTCACTACTTACTACTTACTACTCACTACTCACTACTCACTCACTCACTTCTCACTACTCACTTTCTCACTTTCTCACCACTCACTACTCACTACTCACGACTCATTAACTGCTGTAACTGATTCTGACTGACTCACGACTGAAATAAAGGCAAAACACTTGCCTGAGGTCTCAAATTCAGAACAACATATTCTGAACATATACTCAGAAACAAACACCTATTCTTCTGCGATAACAAATTGCTCCCTTTTCGATAATACAATTTTCTCTTTTTCAAAAATAATTTTCTTCAATTAGAATAAATTTTCACAATGTCAAAGAAATATTTCTTCACTTGTGGAAAATGGAAATACTTCATCCCTGCAAACATTTGTAATCGTCTGAGAATCTCCAGCGAATCGCTTGGAAGATGAAACGATCGCCGGCGAGCTCTTCTGAAAGTCTTCCGGGAATCGCCGAATGTAAGCAGCTGAGGCCATAAAAGCGATTCGCCGGGAAGATTCGCGAACGATTCGCTGAGAGGAGTCTTAAGCGATTCGCCGGGAAGATTCGCCAACGAATCGCCGAGAAGAGTTTTAGGCGATTTGCCAGGAAGAGTCGCGAACGATTCGCTGAAAGGAGTCTTAAGCGATTCGCCAACGAATGGCAAAAGGGGTTTTTGTTTGTTGCAGAGCATCGTTGTTGAATGTTATAAGTTGTTGCATGTTTGAACTAGCGGGCTCTTCAGACAGTTTTATGAAATTTTTTAAAAGTTAAATTTTTTGATTAATTTAAACGATTTTTCAGAGCCTGCTTCATATAACAATGATAGACTTTGAAAAGCTTTTTAAAAATCAATCTTCCAACGATCGCCGGAATGAGCGAAGGAAGATTTTAAAATTTTTTTGAATCGCGCATTCATCCCTTGGGCGATGAAAAAGCGATCAATCTTCCAACGATCGCCGGAATGAGCGAAGGAAGATTTTGAACATTTTTTGTCAATCACGCATTCATCGCTTGGGCGATCGAAAAGCGATCCATCTTCCAACGATCGCCGGAATGAGCGAAAGAAGATTTTTAAATTTTTTGAGAATCGCGTATTCATCGCTTCGGCGATCGAAAAGCGATCAATCTTCCAAAGAACCCTTAGGCGAATCGCTAGCGCGTCGATAAATCTTCTAATCTTCCAATCGTCTTCCAAATGTTTGCAGGGATGTCTCTAATAATACAAGTATTTTTCTCGCACAAAAAAATTCTCATTTATAGAGAAAAATTTAATGAAAATGAAAACTTTTGTCTATATTCTGATAAAAAAAAATTCACTATGCAAAGTATTTTCATCAATAAAAACCAATCGTTTCGTAAAAATGAAAAGTATTTTTCTCTAAAAACGATACATTTTATATATTTTTCTTTTTCAGGAAAGCTTTTAACCATCTTAAATGAACTTTAACATATCACATTTAGAGAAAGCATTCTCCGAAGCAATGTATACCTATACCTTTTTTCTCTAAATATGATACCGTTTTTATCATATTCCGAGAAAATTTTTTCTGAGTGTATGAAATAAAGAAAATATTCTATAAAAGTTGCACTGATGTTCACATCTAATCCAAATATCTATCACTTCATTTCGAACTAAAGTCAAATATTTTGTTTAATTTTTGGTTCAAAGTTTAAAAAACAATAAAATTAGTTTAATATCTTTAGTAACAACTATTTATTTTAAGAAATTTAATTTTTTAAACTGTTCAGTCGAAAGTAATGTTTTCGAAATTTTCTGTTTTTCATAGACTTTTGATTTCACTATCGGCAACACCTGACCTTAAACACTTATAAAGAAAATGAAACAAAAAATTTTTATATATTTTAAACAACAAGTGTTGCCGTCAATTATTTGTCAGAGCAAACATACCGGAAGTCTATTCATCAACACATTAAAATAAATTCTTCTGCTCATTTATTTGCTTCACATTGACGTTCATTCATTATATTTGCTTTTGAAGAGCAAAAATAAATCAGACAAAAAATCCGACAAAAAAACCGTTTTAAAATTCAGCAGATAAAAAATTTAAAACCTGGCATACTAAAAACCATTCACTTGTTAACAAGTCGATCAACTTTCAGCTTCACCTTCACTCAATTCTACACCTTCCACTTAGTTTGCGCCCTTAAAGCAACTCAAAACTCAACACTTTTTATACTTGCACCAACACCTGCCAGCGTAATAATTTTTTTTTATGGTTATTATTATGTTGCCCTTGCCTAGAGCACAAAGGCTGTTGCTGTCTACAGGGGAAAAAAAAATAAAACAACAACAAGTCGAAGCTACAAATTAGTTGGAATCCTTTTGACTAAAACAACGCGGCATCTCGCTGTCGTCTCTAATGTAGGTGAATGAGTTCAGTGAAGTGTGCAGCTTTGAGCTTTTATTAACCCACATGTTGTGTGCTTGTTCTTTACAGCGCTCATTATTATGCTTGCAAAAACTCTTGAATCGATTATTTATTTATGTTTGCAAATGTTGTTGCTGTGTTGCGTTTTTTTTTTGTTTTTTTTTGTTTTTGGTATTCTAAAATTTAAGACCGATTGAATATCTATATTCAGCTGGTTGTGCGCCAGATGTTATAAAGTCAGTGATTTACCTTGAGCTCGGTGAAGCTTAAATAAATATTTCATTTACATAAAAGCTAACATTTCCTTATTATGCATTCAATTATTATTATATCATACGATAATGTTCATTATATTCAACAAAATGAATTAATATTAAATGTTACTCATACGCCATGGTAGATCAAGAGAGTCTCTAACGCACAAGTTAAAATATAACATTTTTAACAAGTATTTAAATGAAATTTTAAATATATGACTTAAAGGAAAATATATAACTTAAAATAGATATGAATAGTTCACTGATATCGTTAAATATTTAAGTTATGAATAAGTCTATTAACTCTATAATGACTAAATTGATATTTTTTTACACTAAAAAAATTATACTCTTAACTAAAGCCTATTTCTTTTTTTCTTTTCAGGTAAGTGCTTAAACCAATTCATTGGAATTTATTGTAAGCTTGCAACGAAATTAACTCATTTTAGGATACTTAAATACTAGTTAATCTGCTGCTTGAATATAAGTAATATAAAAATCATGAAATCATGAATACAAATGAACAACTCTACTTGCTTAAAGAATTTTTATAAAAACCTCCACACGAATAATTTATAAAAATATGTAGTTTAGAAAACTAGAAAATAGTTAAGTTATAAATAGTTATTTTTAACAAAGAAAAATGCAAGGAAAAATAAAAATGCGCTCTCACTAATCCGGCTGTAACTTTTGAATTCGTAAGAATTTTTCATGAAATTTTTTTTCTTAGAATTTTAAGAATTTTTACTAAAATACAAAATTATAAGATCGATTTAAAAAAACTGCCAACGTTATGTCCCCCATTAATAGAAAAAATATTTGGTTTGGTACGCAAATATAGTTTTAGAATTGATTTCAAAATTTTTTTGCAGAAAATTTAATTTAATTTCATCAAAAAATAAATACTATGTATGTATATATAATATATTTTTACAGTTTTTTAATTTCATCAAAAAATAAATACAATATATATATTTTATTTTAACAGATTTTCTCGCCTCTATTAAAAAATAGATTTTGAAAATATTTGGGAATCGGTGTGTACCTCCGATAAAAATCATTTAAATAATTTATATGAAATAATTTATAATTTATTATAATTTTATAATTTATATTATAATAATTTAAGTTCTCTTAGGAACTGAGGGACTTAAACTATTCCATTTTTCTGACCAAGTTTTGTTAAGATCAGTCAGCATATCTATGAACCTATCCTATAAAATCATGTTATTTAGCAATATTGGTTAAAAAAAAAAATACATATGCAGAATTAGGCGATTTCAACCATTGTTATAGTTTTTATTGTTGTGTTTTTTGTCGAGTTTATACAAAATTATGTTAAGATTTAATAAAGGTCAAAGACAGGTACTTCTAGTGTCTGATCCATTTCAACCATTTTTTATATTATTCTTTGATAGCTCGAACTTTTTAAGTAAACAAGTCGTTCTTACTTTAATTGGAAGTTATATTCTACTTTTTACTACTCTGACTCTAGCTATGACGAAGTTTGCTTTTTCAAATAAAATTTCCAAAATAAGTTTCAATTTAACCAATGAAATAATCTTTCCTCGCAATTTTTTATTTTAAAACATTTTTTGTTGTTGAACTTAATGTGATCCACTTTAGCTTGAATTTTTAATTTTAGCCAAAACAGATGTGTTCACGAATATGTGCATAACTTTTATATTTTTTGTACAATTTTCAATGCTGCCTTTGACAGAGTTATGGATAATAAAACTACTTTTCCAATTTTTCAAGCAGTTACAATACCTACTTTTTTCAAATTTTATGGCTTCAAAACAAAATTAGGGTTGACTTTAAGATAACTCTTCCTCTACAAAAACAAACAATGATTTCTGGCGAGTGCATCATCCCAAGAAAAAAAATTTTAATTTGTTGTTATAAGCCACCTCGGTTTAAACTAGAAATACCTGACACAAAAATAACAAAACGGCATACAAAAACAGAAAAAAAAAAAATTGGCACAAAAAAAAAACAAGTTTCAGTCCTTGAAAGGACTTTGATCGAGCTTCTTATGATCAATTGTGTCGTTAAATGTTTGCACACAATTGACCGAGAACTGGACCTACATGTTTTATGCCGACACCGAACGTCTAAAGTTCATGTTCTCAAGAAGCTTTACATGGCATTATTTACTCTCTGAGGCTTGCCATTGTCTGCAGAGAGATGGTGACCGATCAGAAAAATTTTTTTGTATTGAAAAACTTTTTGCCGCGACTGGGGATCGAAATCGGGCTCCAAGCATGCTCAGCCACACACTTAACCTGCATGCCACGTTTACCAAATGGCAAAGTTTTTCGAAAAACTGATTTTGCGGTTAGAAACTTAAATAACTAGTAATGTTATATCTTCGGCTTAGCCGAAGTTTAAATACCCCCACGACCGATTCGTAATGGTACAAAATCTTAAATTTTATTTATCTTATTTTGATGACGGACGTCATATCAAATTGTTTTCCTGTAAAGTAAAGACAAGCCTGTTTATAAAGTTTTCAATTTGGGGTTGTATGGGAGGTGGGCGTGTTATTGAGTAGTTGTCGCCAATTTTTCTAGCACTCCTCAGTTTTGATAAAATATACACCAATTCCCAATTACAGGTCTGTAGCTTAAATATTAGCCTATTAATAGAGTTGTCACTATTATGGGTTGTATGGGAGGTGGCTGTGTTTGTAGGCGGATTACGCCCACTTTTCTTCCACAATTCAGTTTTGATACAAAATACAAATGAATCAATTTTTTTCCCTGTAGCTGAAATATTAACCTATTTATACAGTTTTCAATTTTTGAGTTGTATGGGAGGTGGACGTGTTCGTTGGTGCAAGACGCCCATTTTTTGAACACGCCTTAGTTTTGATTTTAAAATAATATATATTTAATTTTATTTTTATAGCTTCGACACAGGACTCTTTATATAGGTTTCAATTCTGGGGTTGTATGGCAGGTGGGCGTGTTACTATGTGGATGACGCCCATTTTTCTAACACACTTCAGTTTTGATATAAGTTACACAAATACTGAATATAATTTTTGTAGCTTAAATATTTGCTTCTTGATAGTATTTTCACTATTATGGGTTGTATGGGAGGTGGGAGTGTTCGTAGGCGGATGACGCTCATTTTGACGCTCGAACACGTCTTAGTTTGGATATAAAATGAATAAATATCTAATTTTATTTATGTAGCTTTGACACACGCTTCTTTATATAGTATTCAATTTTGGAGTTATATGGGAGGTGGACGTGTTAGTCGGTGGATTGCGTTCATTTTTCTAACACACTTTAGTTTAGACGTAGATTAAATAAATACCGAATTTTAATACCGTTTTGTAGCTTAAATATTTGCTATTTTATGGAGTTTTCATTATTGAGGTTGTATGGGAGGTAGGCGTGGTTTTCATCCGATTTTGCCCATTTTCGTACTTGATCTAAGTTTTTTTTGAAAATAGCTTAAATGTTGAATTTCAGTACGAAAGCTTCAAAATTACGGCTGTAATCGTGTCCATAGACGGACAGACAGACAGAAATGGCTAAATCAACTCAGGTGGTGATGCTGAGCAAGAATATATATACTTTTATATACCTACCACGCTTCCTTATGGGCGTTACACACGTCGTTACAAAATTAATATACCCCTTAATATACCCCGCAGTACGCGTGGGGGTATAAAAATCGGAAAATTTGCTGCCGATTTTTTTATATATATTTCAAAATCTTATTCAATTGAATATTTTTTTTTTTAATACTGCAATTATAATTTTTTTTAAAACATGTTACAACAATATTTTTAAATAATATTTTCTTTTTGCAAAAAGTAAAAATTAAAAAAAAAATGCTCGTATAAATATAACAATTTGCATTGCTTTACATATATTATCAATTTTTAATTTTGTTAACCGTGTTTGCAGCCACCTTAACCCACAAATATAACTGAATTATGAGTTGATAACAATTAATCATTATTCATTATTTTTTTTGCTAGAATTTTGTTTGTTTAATAATAGTTAAAAATAAGTTATTTTTTTAATATATAAAAAACAAGCGTCCTGCTCCGTGATCTATATCGCTCAAACTGTTATAGTTGTTATTGCTTTGCTTTTTAACATGTTCGGCCTGAACCAGAACCTGCTCTGAAGAACCTATGCATTTGAAGTCCTTGTACGTACTATAATTTCAAAACCTGTTCAGCCTGGACCAGCACCTGTTATAAAATTATAATCTCTTTAGCCTGGACCAAAACCTGTTATAAAATTATGCTTTAGAAATCTTTGTACTTACTATACTTTTTAAGACCTGTTCAGCCTGGACCAGAACCTGTTCTTATATTATATATTGGAAATTTTTGTACTTGAAGACTATCGTCATTTTCTTCAAGTACTATACATCAAACATCAAGTCGTGCTATTACAGTGCTTCTTAATTACCAGAACCAGAACCTATTCGGTCTGCATAAGTTGAACAGCAATTACTTCATTCACTGACGTGTGTTGTCAATTGGAATTGCTAGAATTAAATCACAATGCTCAGTCTTCTGATCCAAGTTTTAGCGATTGGCTACTCAAGTTAGGAAATGGAGATGAAGATATCATAGAAATTCCCGATAATTTTGTTTGTAAAAGTTCGCTTATTAAACCTTTTAATGGCTTGCCTAGAATAATCGTGGACAATTTTTTTGAGCTTATATTCCCATCATTTAACCAATAAAAAGATTAAAAAACCTCCCTCTGATTTTTACATGAGCTGCTTTGCTTTTGGCAGGCTGTCTAATATAATGGACAAAACCATGATAACGTTGTATTAAAATATTTTAGTTCAACTAAAACAACCGGAGACCAATGCAAATGCGTTATTTATTGTGTTATTATAGAAAAAAAAAAAATTAATTTACGCGCGATATAAAAAAATGTTAGGTTCCTGTTGGGCATAATTTCGAAAATCTAACTAATTGTAAGTTAAACGTTATATATCACCCTAAAATTATTTTTGTGATGTTGGCACAACTTAATTTCATAGTATCAACCTATTTGATTTTAGAAAAGACGTTGGAAAATAAAAAAAAAATATTTTACGAAGTGTCCACTATAATGGACAAATGTATTGAAAGAGTTAAAGAAATTTTTGGCAATACATTGACTCCATATAACATCAACCGTTATTCCAAATTGCTTTAATGTGCCCAAGATATCCGATATAAACGAAGTCAACGAGCAAGTACTAAATATTTTAGTTGGTAACACAGTGACAGATCTGAGCACGAATTAAATAGAAGACAGTGATGATAACGATAAACAAAATTACCCTGCCGAGTTTTTAAATGAAATGAATGTTGTCCTTCAAGAATGGCACTGCATAAGTTAAACTTCAAAATTGGAAGTATTATAATACTTCTTTGAAATTTAAATACCAAAAGAGGTCTCTGTAATGGAACGCGGTAAGTTGTGAAAACTTGAAAACTAAATTAATCATCGCTCAGGTATTGACAGGAACTGGCAAATATGAAATAGTTTTCATACCTAGAATTTATTTGGCCAGGACAAACACAGATTTGCATTTCACTTTCCGGCAGCGACAATTTCCGGCGGCGACAAGTTAAATTGGCATTTTCAATGACCATAAATAAATCGCAAGATCAAATATTGCAAAAAGTAGGAGTTTTTCAAAAGAACCGGTATTTAGTCATGGGCAGCTTTATGTAGCCATGTCTAGAGTTAAGCGGTCTGATGATGTAAAACTAAGCATAATAGATGGCAAGGGATAAAGTGAATTGGTTAAAACTTCTGAACAATTGTGTACTAGAAATATTGTATATAAGGAAGTTTTATCAAAATAATTTTATAAACATGTTTTTTAAATACAAACCCTTGTATATAAATCCTATAAATTTTTTGTCGCATTTTGTACTCTAACTGGTTCCTTCTCGTCGTAGGACGGGCTTTTATACTAAGTAATTAATAATGATTATTAATTATTACTATATTACTTAGTATTTTTGTACAAGCATACCTGTTTATAACGCACAAAATTGTTGCTATATAGTGCGTTATAATATAATTTTCAATTTTGCTGTACGAACTTGCTTAAAACTAAAATGGCTTAAGCAATTTTTTAAATCCGAAAAATTCAACAGCTTAAATTTTTTCCCAACACTACAAGCTATTACATAGAAGAAACCAAGGCGTTACCGCAAATAGCAAAAACTTAAGTGCTTAAAAGAAGATTTACGAAAGAAAAAAAAAACACATTCTTAGACAAAAAAAAAAAAAACTGCCATTTTAATGCAAAATCCTTCAAAGCTGCTTAAAATGCAAATCGAAGTCAATATAACAAAAGTTTGCTTTAAGTTCAAACTGCTTCAAGGGTGCATGTTACGCAGTGCATTGAACTGTCATAAGAAATATTGTCACAACTGCAACCAACTGACAAGCGCTGCGAGCGTTAAACTTAACCCCACAACATTGGCAAATGTGTCTTATTTCACTAAATTTTTTTTTTTCTCTATACCTTGTATTGAAATTCTTACAGCTATTTGAGAAACGAATGAATAATTCAGCACACATTTTAGGTTTCATCAAATGACATGTTTTCTCGCTGCAATAAATTCGTATTTTTCTTTTATTTTGTAAAACAAAATAAGAATTCAAGTGCTTATGACGATGTATTTTGCTGTGGATAACAAAATTTTTCAATTACTCATCGTTAGTTAGCTGACAAAAACAATATGGTTTAAGGAAATATCAAATATTTGTTCATTTTCTGTCAAGAAAATAAAATACATGTAACATTTTCACACACAGCATCATTTATGGCAACACCAATCATTGAATGTGTTTTGCTATTTGGCGGTGTGACAAATATTTACATGTTTAGCAAAATAAATTGAAGAAAATATCAAAAATTTGTGCATTATAGATGCGTTGTTTCATTGCTTGAATTTTATTTATAAACTTATGAGAAAAAAAAAGAACAACACATGTTTCAAATGCTTGTATTTTATGGCATATTAGCAATAGCCACAATAGTGCGTTCCACATGGCGTATGATTAACATTTATTTCAAAGTCTTTTATTATCAGCCTTAATTATTTATTTTGCCTATTAAAGCTAAAATGATGTCATTAAATAATCTTCTTTGAACTTATTTTAAATAATCTCAGTGGTTTGCTTGCCACAATCATGCAGTTCATCAACTTAATAGCTTTTAAGTGCTTGTAATAAACGTTCACTTGTCTTGGCCGAAAATAAATTTTATACGTTTGTCTAGCTAGAGTTTCAATAATTTATGGAATGCATGAGAAGGCCTTGATTTTGTATCTTGCAAATATAATTATGGGTAAATTTAATTTAATTATTAAAAAATCCTTTTTTAATGCTGCCTATGCATAAAAATAATTGTAAATAATAAATGGAGAAGAAAAATTTTTTGCTTTGGAATTATATAATTGTTTCATTAATTTTGAATGAGCCTTAACCACAGTTTAATCAAATTACATAAACATAAATAATTATGAATTAAGAATGATAATTTTTTAAAACGTGCTCAGAACAGTATTCTAGTCTAGGGGCACAAATTTTTGGTGTTTTTTAAAATGTTATACCAAATAAACTAAGAATACTTTACGGCAACATTTTTTATAAAGTTTTTACTAGTGTATTAACAATGCTTTTAAAAAAATAAAAACTTCAATTGAAAAATTAAAGGCTGGTAAAGTGAGATGGTGAGAAATATGGCTGCGGTCTTGTGAACATGATTCCAATCCTTCTGGTGATCTCAAAAAGAAAAGAAAAATAGAAAGAATGTTGCTATGATCTGAACTATGGAAATTAAAAAAAAAATTAAATTTTTGTACAATATGGCGGCTGTTTGAAAACAAAAAGTGATTTACCAATTCAATTTCAATTTATTATTAAGCGTATAATGTTGGCAAATAAGAGTCAAGTCTCTTTTAATAGCCCAGAAAAAAATATAAAATACGTAAAGCGAGAATATAACAACCATTACTAAGATACAAATAAAGTTTAAAAAGAATTTCTATAAAACTAAATTAAACTTACATTTAGAAAAATTTAGATGAAAAATAGAATAAAATTATTGTACAAATACATAACAACCATTAACAAGAGAAAAATTAAATTTAAACAAAATTTGTGTAAAATTGAAAGTAATATACATTATTAAAACTTATTAAATATAAGTGAAAAAACACAACAGAGTACATAATGAAAATAAATAACAATCATTTATAATTTAAAAAGAAAATTTAAACAACATTGATATAAAATTAAAAGTAATTAACATTTAAATTAAAATATAACTTTGTGCATCCTTAAAATAAACAACTGAGAAAATAAAATATAGATCGGATCAGAGAAGACTAGGAGAGAAAGAGATAGTTAAGTCGGTAGTTAAGAGAAGTATTTGAAAATTAAATGCTTAAAGGTCCTTTTGTTTGGAATACTTTTGATGCTGAGTGGAAGTGAGTTCCACAATCTGATCGCACTTACGAAAAACAGTCTACTGGAATTAATGAAGTTGTATCTTGGGACCAAAATGTCTTACTTCTACTTGACCTGCAGAACTGAAGTTTATCAAAGAGATATCGAGGGGATCGCGAGATGATAATTTTGTGTAGGAAAATACAGTTTCTTGCCTTAAGGTATCTGAACAAGTCAATGCCCAATAAAGCGAGACATGGTCAAATCTTTTCAAATCGTAAATATAGCGGGCGGCGTTATTGAATGCAACTAACAGCTTGTGGGGAGACCTCGAATCTAGCTGGCTATAAACAACTTCTGAGTACGTTAAAATTGGAAGCAGCAATTGTAGTACCAACTTTCTCTTAGTATTTATTGGCATGAATGAAGAAGTCATACGGAGATTTCGCAATACATAATAAACTTTACTTACACAGGAGTTAATGTGGTCCTCACAGGACAGAGATGAATTAAAAATGTATCCAAGATTGGTTATTTTGTTGACTGTTTTCAGCTCAATGTCGTTTAGTAGCACAGGTGGAAAATCAGTGTCCTGGAGGGGTGTTTTTGAGAATGGCAGTATAAATGATTTAAGGGGGTTTAATTTCAGCATATTGGTTCTGGCCCACTCTGCAACTGTTTTAAGATCCTCATTCATTTTAACAAATAAATCATCAACGAGTCCAATAGGCCTGGATAAGTATAGTTGAAGGTCATCAGCGTATGCATGCATGGTGACATATTTACACCTATTAAATATGTCGTTAATAAACATAGTAAACAGGAGTGGGCCAAGAACAGAGCCTTGTAGAACTCCACTCGTGGTCATTCTTAGCACAGAAAAATTGTTTCCCACCTTAACTCTTTGAGACCTACCAACAAGATAACTTTGAATAAAACGAACCGCACAGTTAGAGAAACCAAAATAGAACTTAAGTTTTTTGCAGAGTAATGCGTGGTTCACTGTGTCGAATGCCTTAGAGAAGTCCAGTAAACAGGGTTCACTAGCATGCTTTTTTTTGCAATGGGAATAATGGTAGCCACTTTCCAGATCTCAGGGTAACTAGCGGTAGTGAAGCAGTGGTTTATTATATGCGCAAGTGGGCTAAGCACATGTGGTAGAACAAGTTTAAGAAATCTAATAGACATTCCGTCTTCACCAATAGCATTTGATTTAATTTTTTTAATACACCGTGCTACATCAAATTCTCTTACTGCTTCAAAGTAAAATTCATTCTGAAGAACTGAGATGCTTTCGTCAAAATAGGGTGAAAAAGTCATATCATTTGCAGAGCTTGCAACGAAATAATCATTAAGGGATGGTAAAGTTGGACTTAATTTGGACTTAATTTTTTGCACTTTTTTCAAAGTTTTAAATTTTTTCAAAAATAGTAATGTGTGCCAATAATGTATCTAGACATTTTTGAATCATTTTTGAAGACCACAAAGTTTTTTATTTGTAGAAATTAATAATTTATTAAATTAGATTTGTAAATAATTCAAAGACGGCTATCTTCAATTTAACGTAACTTCGATTATATTCCTTGAATCATAGTTTGGATGACCTTCATATCAATTCTCTTAACACAGTTCTTTATTCTTGCTTTGAGCTGTGCTTTGAATGTAGCTTTCCAGCCGTCTTTGTACACTTCCTGACAGAAAAGACTCCAGAAATCTTCGATCGGTATTGTCTTTGGAATGTTTAGTGGATTTGCGTACTTTGGTTCAAAACTAATTTTTCTGCCCTTCAGCTAGTCTTGGGTCTTAGAATCGTAATAGCTGCTGGCAATATCTGACCAAAATATTATGTTGTCATAAACATGATTTCTTTTAATAAATTTTTCAACTTTGGTAAGGCAGTGAGTAATGTACGTATGAGATTTTATGACCGGAGCTTTTGAATCTTGAATGTAAAGTTGTAACACTTCTTTTACAGATATGGCTACCCAAACTAAGAATTTTGGCTCAAATTTACCCTTAGTAGCAAATCTAATATTGTAAGAAGTATTTTCAATACTGTTCGTGTAAAATCCAACATTTTGTTCTCCGTTATTCCATTCAAAGTAAAAATACTTTTCAGCATCAAGAATTATTTAAAAAATGGTTGGTCAAATATTTTCGATGAAAAATTCTGCAATTTTTTGGGATTTCCTCAAGCTGCTTATTGCTTGAGATGGGTTTTTTATAATTTTTTTTGGACGACCTGTCTTCTTTACACCTACAGCTGGTTTACCACTTTGGTATCGTTTAAAAATGGAATAAAGTGTGGATCGAGCCACAATTTTCTTGAAGAAAGTGTTTCAAAACATCTTTTTTTGAACATGGTCCAAACATTTTAAAAACACGTTGTGGCAAATAGTTCTGCTTCTCTGCCACCTTCATGATAAATTTGAAACTAAAACCTGTTTTATATTTACTACGCAATGCAAGCTATATGCCACACAAATTTTTTTAACCTGATGTCAGTTCCTGCTGATCATAAGTTCTTTCAAGGACTGAAATGGCCAATTCGTTTTTTTTTGTCAGTGCCTGCTTTTAGAAATTAAGAAATGCTTTCAAATATTAATTTGAATTTAGTCTATCTTATTTATTTGCACATGATTAAAAACAAAATATTTACATGAACATCGTTCCAATCATAGAAGGATATGCACTGGAACCAACAAAGTACACAATAATTATGAAGTTTTACATGTTCTTCATGAATTGCCTTAATGAATTTTGTTCCAGTAACCAATTACATGAGTCACATGAACTATTCATGATGTCAATTTACAAAATATACAAAAAAAAAAAAAAAAACGAGAACATGATGTAATATATCGAGGGCTGACACTCAATAAGGCCTATCTACAAAAACATACATAAGTTTTCAGGAAAGCAAAAAACTATTTTATTCGCCAATTAGCAACAATTTTTATGAACCCATCTTCCACATATATTTGGAAGATGGTTTAATAACAAAAATTATTCAATAACCATCACAACTAGAGATGGACGCGTGTCATTAATTTTGACGTGACGTGAGCGAACCAATAAAAAATCACGAAATCTCTCGTGCGTGACTTAAATTTATTCGTGTCACGACTTGTGTAACAAAACTTTTCAAACCTGTGCTAAATTTCGTAATGATGTTTTCTTACGCTTCTGCTATCAATTGCATACAAAATGCAACACTGACCACTTCTAAAGAAGCGACAACAACTAACTTCGCTCTCTTTACTTATTTTCCGAAACGTCAGAGACAACTTGAAGCGATTTTCGTAATTTTAAATACAAATAATAAGCTGAGAAATTTTATCAATTTTCTTTTTATAGTGCTGTATCTACCTCTCTATTGCTTCTGCTCCTTCCTGTATGCTGGTTTTACCAGAGGTACTCTAAATACACTAAATATACTTTTAATAAAAACTAAAGTGCATTCTTCTTTCTATAAAACGTATTCGTGAGAACTCGTGAGTAAAATATGCCATCGTGATCGTACGGGATCGTGATCAAAAATCTTATTTTCAAGCGTCAACGTATTTTTATTTATTTTTAAGAGTAATCGAGGTCAAAATCCACTTTTAACTTTAAACTACAACTTGGTTAGTAAAATAGATCTAATTTGCAATACTGTCGGATCAGTTTTTGCTCAACCAGGTCTATGCTCGAAAATCGAATAAGGTTGGTATCCTCACAACTCAATTATAATGCATCATGAGGCTTTTTTATAATTTTGTTGTTAATTTTGACAACTATTTTGGGCATCTTAAGTAACCCAGACATGGTCATAGGACAAATATATGGTCTTGTTTTTCAAATTTGCCTCTATTTTTGCATGAGCACTATCACACTACATCTGCGTGTAACCTCTAAGTATTTTTATACCCTAAACCTGAAATGTCAGGGTATATTAACTTTGTGCAAACGTTTGTAACGCATAGAACGAAGCGAGTCCGGTATAGAAAAGTATATATATTCTTGATCAGCGTCACCACGTGAGCCGAGCTATCCATGTCCGTCCGTCCGTCCGTCCGTCCGTCCGTCCGTCCGTCCGTCCGTCCGTCTGTCCGTCTGTGTGTTGTCCGTATACACAGGATAAGAAGAAGGAGTTGAGATAATTAGATAAAACTTGGTACACATGGTCAAATGGACCCAAGAATCTGCACTATTGAATATTTTTGGAATCCGCCCACGGACACGCCTACCTCCCATACAACGCGAAAATTGAAAACTGCATAACTCAGCTCATAATAGGCCTACAACAATAAAATTTGATATGTATGTGTTTTATGCAAACACAAAGATGTCTTCGAAAAATGGACGTCATCCGCTCACGGACACGCCCACCTCCCATACAACCCAAAAATTGAACACGCAATAAATAAGCCTCTGTTTAACCTACAAAGCTAAAATTTGGCACATATATTTTTTGTAACAAAACAAAGATGGTTTTGAAAAGTGGACATCATCCGCCCACGGACATGCCTACCTCCCATACAACGCGAAAATTGAAAACTGCATAAATAAGCTCATAATAAGCCTACAACAATAAAATTTGATATATATGTGTTTTATGCAAACACAAAGATGTCTTCGAAAAATGGACGTTATCCGCTTACGGACACGCCCACCTCCCATACAACCCAAAAAGTTTTAAACTCAATAAATAAGGTTATGTTTGTCATAGAGAAATTAAATTTGGTATGCATGTATTTTATACCAAAACTAAGGTGTGTTCAAAAATTGGAAGTAATCCGTCCATGAACACGCCCACCTGCCATAGCGAAAGCACAATAAAGGCATTAACTGTGAGCTACAGGAATAAAACTTGGTATGTGTAAATTTTTCATCAACATTTAAATGCATATAAAATATAGGCTTCATCCGCCCTTGGAGACGCCCATTTACAATAAAAATTTTTTGTTTTTGAAAAGTGGGTTTAGGGTATTTCATAGTCGGCCTAGACCGACTTTAGACTTTCTTTACTTGTTTTCAATTATTTCGGTTCGACCTCAACAGCGGCCTCAACTTGGCGTCCAGAACATTCGGCATCTTTCGTACTTTAAACCTCCTTTTTACCATTGAAATTGATGGTACAGAGTACCCATAGAATTAATGAAGCTTAACTGATGGTTTTTACCCCAAAAAATAATGCTTGATGAGCACACGAAGTTTTCTTTTTCCTTTTCTTCACAATCCACGCTTTCGTTTGCTATCAATGGCTGACAAACACAGACTAAATGACGTAGCTTGTTCAAAATATGACAGCAGTCAACTGACAGATGCTTGTTTTTCTATAATTTTGGTAGAACATCTTCTCGACAGTGTTTTGACAAATGGTGTATCATACTCAAAATAAATGCCGATAAAAATCAGTTTTGTTCTACAAAATTTCAGGAAAATAATGAGTAAAATTTGAATAAGAAAGGAAGAAGTAAATTTTATATAAGTGCTAAAAATTTTACTTTGAAACAGTCAGAAATTTAAAAAAATTCATTACTCGGTGATTTCATATAATTTAAGTTGTGAAAGTTGTGCAAATATTTTAAGTTATTGCCTTGAATGCTCTACGCGTAAGAAGAGAATAGTTTTTATCTTTTCTATGCGTCAATTTTGAATTATAAACTTAAAACGCGTTTTTTGCAAACTTTTTTGAATTATGCCTTTTATCGAGCAAATGAGCACTATTGATTTTTTTTATGATGCTCTTTTCGAATGTTCTTCAATGCAAAGAAAAAAAATATATACTTAAAATCAAGATGAATCATTTTCTTACAAATCAATATTAAATTTTCTGCATATAAAAATAGGAAATCTTTAACAATTATATTTAAAAAATTCGTTAAAAATAGCAATTTGAATTATTAATAACCAACTTAAAATTTTGCGTTAACATTCAGAATAAATACTAATACTTAAATTAGACCTTCCTATATTAATAAGGTAAAAACTTAGATATATCATCTAAAAAAAAAAAAATTTAATGGAAAATGTTGGCAAAATGTACAAATTTTGGCATAATTGCTATAAAAATAATAAAAACCTTAAGCCCAAACAAATAACAAATCAACAATAATAAAAACCACCAGAAAGATCCATTCAATGCATTTAAACTATACCTGAGTTTCTTTCTTGGACAACTTATGGAGTAAAAATCTCTCAGAGCTGTTAGAATGCAAGTACCTTTTAAATTTTTAAATTATTTCTTAATTTAAGAAAAAAAATTAAATTGAAAAAAAAATACGCAGTTATTTTATTTTACAGAAGAACTATCCATCATAAAAGTTTGAAAATTTTCGAAAATATTGATGTTAGAAAAGAAAACCAATTGACATGGAATCATCGATACGTAAAAATTCTATCAGTAGATAGACAGTCGATTTTGCATTAATACAAAAGCATCTTTGTAGATTGAAATTTAATTAAATACATGATAAACATATACCACTTAAAATTAGGTATTTCAAATTTTTACAGTAGATGCAGCAGGGGTCAGTGATGAGTTTGGCATCTAAAAAATTTTTGGTCAAAATGTAGATAAACATAATTGAATATAAGCCCTCGATATATATGATGAACATAAATCACTCATAATTTTTGTAAACAAAATTCATAAAATCATGTACAAACACAAGAAGAACAAAAACACTTCCTGAGATTAATGACAAAATTGCTTGAATCCTGTGTTTATATACAAAGGAAACGTGCACTTCTTTATGAGTTAAGTGACCAAAGTTCATATAACAATTCATATAAATTCAAGAGCAGTGACAAAGATTCTTATGTACTTATATTTACTAGTATCGCCTGGGGTCGAAATTCGATCAAGTTTTTGCTTGCCTATTTATACTTAACTAGTAAACCTGTTGCCCGAATTCGAGCAATTCAATAAAAATTAAGTGTTAGAAACATTTTAGACGTTTAATATATGATATTCTATTCAAGAAGTTATTATACTCAATAACGATATATTCAGTCTCAATAATGATATAAAAGATCATTATCTGAATGGTTTGACTTAAAACGTATGATCTGACATTATTACTGAGATAAACATTATTACTATTCGAAAACATAGCAGCTTAACTTTTCAAGCTATAAGACATAACTAATTTTAATAAAAAAGAAGTAAAAAATAGATTTAAGACATAATTAAAAAAAAAACAAAAAACAAATTGGCCATTTCAGCCTTTGAAAAGACTTTGACCGAGCTTCTTATGATCAATTGTGTTGTGTGTGTTATTAAATGTTTGCACACAATTGACCGAGAACTGGACTTACATGCTTTATGCCGACTCCGAACGGCTAAAGTTCATGTTCTCAAGAATTTTTACATGGCATTATTTACTCTCTGAGGTTTGCCATTGTCTGCAGAGAGGTGGTGACGGATCAGAAAAATGTTTTAATTTAAAACAAATTTCGCCGCGTCTGGGGATCGAACCCAGGCTCCGGGCATGCTAAGCCACACACTTAACCTGCATGCCGCGGTCACCACCGTGGCTAAGACATATGATACTAAGACATATTTCAGAAATTAATAAAAAATACTTACAGAACACCTACAATATCGATTTATAACACATTTAGATGAAAAAACGCCAAAAACCCAAACAAAATTTTTTTTTTTTTTAAAACCGTTGAAATTTGACTGAGTTGTTTGCTTGGAAAGTGGAATTTTTGATTTTGAAACTGAATTTTTCGGACAATTGACATTTGAGGAATGAATAAAAGATAATTTTGGTGAAAAATTTTAGTTTTATTAATTAATTAATTAACTAATTTAGTTTTGAATAATACTCAAATTCGATCAATTCATAAGCTCTTCTCAAACTAAATTTCAAATCGATTAAATGGCGAATTTTTGTACAAAAATTTTATTTATTTTTTTAAAGGTTGGGAACTCCTTGAAGTAAAATCACAATGAAGTAAATTTGGCATCTGAATCGATAAAATCGGTTCATTGGACTGGGAGGAGTTGAAGTCACAAAAAAAACCTTAGCCTATTAATTATATAGATAGGCAGGACGATTAAAGCAGATTCGTGGCTATAACTTTTAATTGGTTGTAGCTATAATTCAATTTTTTTTTCAAATATAATGTTTTTGAAACAACATTTAGAAAAAAAAAAAATTTCGATGCAAAAAACCATAAGGGCTAGCCTTGTTTTTTCGATGACACATAGTATTTATTAATTTTTCTGTCAAACAAAAACAAATTTGGCTTAAATAAACTATATATAATGAAAGAAAATCAAAAATGAAAATTTTAATTTTTTTTTATTTTTACAACAAAAACAATTTTTAATACATTTTTTGAGAAACCATTCATTCTATTGGAGTCATTTTAAAGGCAATGATTTAAATATAAATGATACAGTAACGGTAAAAACTTTGTAATTACTTTAAAGTCAATTAATTGTTATTAAATACAAAAAAGAAATAAATGAAATTTTTTAAAAAGTGGCAGAGATATTTGCTTCCAAATATAGAACTTTAAATTTCAGAGAGTTTTTTTCTCTGTCTTAGCGTTTGATAAAAATACACGTTAAACAACTAAAGACAATATTAAGAAAATTCATTAAAAATACATTTGGCAAGATAATTACCGTAATTGCCAACACATTGCAAAGAAAATTAAACAAACATTTAGAAAAACAAAAAAAATTTGAAAACTGTTAAAATTTGACTGAGTTGTTTGCTCGGAAAGCGGAATTTTTGATTTTGGAACTGCATTTTTCGGACGACTGACATTTGAGGAATGCATAAAAGATAATTTTGGTTAAAATTTTTTAGTTTTGAAAAAAATTCAAATTTGATCAATTCATAAGCTCTGCTTAAACTAAATTTCAAATCGATTTAATAGCGGATTTTTGCACAAAAATTTTATTTCTTTTTTAAAAGGTTGGGAATTCCCTGAAGTGAAATCAAAATTTTTAAAAGTGATTTGCACATCTACAGCCTAAACCTGATTTAATGACATCTGAATCGATAAAATCGGTTCATTGGTGTGGGAGAAATTGAAGTCAAAAAAAAACCTTAGCCTATTAATTATATAGATGTGCAGAATAAGCGTGTTGATTAAAATAAGTTCGAGGCTATAACTTTAAATTATTTAAAGATAAAAAGCTATTTCCTGCAATAAAATAATTTTTTAATTTTATCAATTTTTATATAAATAGAAAAACAACATTTATATAAATTTCAGTTTGTCAAAAGAATCATAAGGAGTAGCCTTAATTTTTGAATGGCACGAACATTTTTAATTTAGTGTCAAAACAAAATAAATTTACCTTAAATGTGCTTTAGACTTTGACAGCAAATTAAAAATGAAAATTAGGCATTAAGCTCTAAATATAATTCTTAAAGAATATGTTCTTTAAGAATTACAAACTTAATAATAAAAATTTGAGTTTTTTTTTTTTTTTACAACAGAAATCATTTGTACTCCATATTTTTTTTAGAATAACTCAAATTTTGCAGTCTCTTTTTAAAAAGAATAATTTAAATATAAACCAAAAAATAATGGTAATATTTTCCATAGTTTTTTAAAGATAACTGATAAGACTTAAATACAAAAAAGAAATAAGTTTAATCTATTGAAATATGGCGGAGATAATGGCTTTCCAATTTAGAACATTCAATATGAGACAGTTTTTTTTCTCGCTCTTGGTTGGCGTTTGGTTGAATTACACGCTAAATAACTTACGAAAATATTAAGAAAATTTATTAAAAATACTTTTGGTTAAAACTTTGCTGTAATTTTTAACACATTCAAAAGAAAATATAACAAACTTTCAGAAACAATAAGAAAAATTAAAAAACCTTTAAAATTAAGCCAGGATACTGACATGAAAAGTTCAATTTTTGAATTAAAAACACATTTTTTTATTTATTTCAGAATTGAAGAATGCATAAAACTAAATTTTTTAAAGAAATTTTTATTTTTGAAAAAAAACTCAAATTTAATCAACTTAAGAACTTTCTCCCATACCAACTTTTATGGTGACCGTGGCATGCAGGTTAAGTGTGTGGCTTAGCATGCTCAGAGCCCGGGTTCGATCCCCAGCCGCGGCGAAAAGTTTTTTTCAATAAAAAATTTTTTTGATCGGTCACCACCTCTCTGCAGACAATGGCAAACCTCAGAGAGTTAATAATGCCATGTAAAGCTTCTTGAGAACATGAATTTTAGCCGTTCGGAGTCGGCATAAAGGTCCAGTAGGTCCAGTTTTCGGTGAATTGTGTGCAAACATTTAATAACACACACAACACAATTGATCATAAGAAGCTCGGTCAAAGTCCTTTCAAGGGCTGAAATGGCCAATTTGTTTTTTTTTTAAGAACTTTCTCCCAACCAAATTTCATATTGATCAAATAGTGGGTTTTTTCTCATTAATTTAAGTACTTTCTTAGAAGGTTGGAAACTCAGATCTGGGAAGTATCCATCAGATATATCATTTATATATATATTCTGCACATCTGAGCAATATAACCTTTCGAATGATATAAGTTTCATTTATTTTGAGTTTTAATTAATACCAAAAAATCGTATGACAAAATTTAATGTTTACGTATTAAAATATAAGATATGCAGAATAAGCGAGTTTAAAATAAGTTCGAGGCTATAACTTTTAATTATTTGGATATATAAGGCTATTTCCTTCAATGAAATTATTATTGAATTTTATTAATTTTTTAAAAATATAAAAACAAATTTAAAAAAAATTTAATTTTGACACAAAATCCATAGAGGGTAGCCTTGAATTTTTGATGCCATGAACAGTTTTTTAATTTAGTGCCAAAACAAAATTCACTTACATCAAGTGCACTTTAGAGTTTGACAGCAAATTAAAAATTAAAATTTCAGTTTTTGTTTTTTTTATAAAAAAACATCGTTTTTATGCCTCATTTCGAGAAATGTTCAAACTTTGTGGTCTCCTTTCAAAAGGAATAATTTAAATACCAACAAAACAAAGTAACGGTAAAATTTTTAATAATTTTTTTAGCTAAATGACTAGGCTAGCAAACAAAATAGAAATAAATGAAATCTATTGAAAAATAGCAGAGATATTGGCTTCTCAATTCAGAGCATACAATTTGAGAAAGGTTTTCTCTTTCTTGGCAATTGGTTGAAAAACACACTAAATAGCAGTAACACTGTTCGTGTGAATTACAATTAATAGAGTCGAATTGGAAGCTGAAATAGATAAATTTGTTATAGCTTGAATTAAGTTAGCCGCAAATGAGGTGAGATTTTGATTTTCTACAGTTTATTTTTGCAAAAATAACCATATAATTTTGAAACCTATTGTGATAAAGTCAAAGTTAGGTAATGTGATATACCATCTTTTCATACCATACCTATTCATTCCATTCATTTTATACTTTTTGTTATTTTTTTATTAAGTTTTTACATGTGCATTTGTATTCAGTTGATTTTGTTTGTATTTTTGTTTTCTTTTATGTAGATTCTACTAAAATAATAAAATTGTATCAACAACAACATTAAAAAACTTTTAAACAACATTTTTCTTTTCAATAACATGTTTTTTTTTTAATTATGGTTGAAAAAACAATAGATACTGCTGTTGAACACTATGCAGGTAATGTGATAATGATATATATGGTATATCACATTATTCGAACATGGTATATCACTTTACCCGCCAATTTCAGTAAGGAGTGTTACATGATTTATTTTTTCATTGTGTTGAAAAGCTCGAAAATTGGCTACGCTATAGAGCTCCAAAGTTGTAAAACACTGCAAAATGCATCAAAACAAATATATGAAAAACATTAATATATGTAATACAGTATAAGCTAAGGTATGAAAATTACCTAATTAATTAAGAAAATACATGAAATATACTGTTGGTTAGAAGTTCACAGCGACTTTTATCACATTTGGCATGAAATTTAACAAACTTTCAGAAATAATTAGAAAAATTAAAAAAAACCGTTTAAATTCGACCAAAATATTGACATGGAAATTCAAATTTTTCAATTTAAAACACATTTCTTTACAAATATCACAATTAATGAATGAATAAAACTAAATTTTTTTGAAAAAAATTTTACTTTCAAAAAAATGCAAGCTCGACCAAGTTAAAAGCTCTCTCTCAACCAAAATTTTAATTGACAAAAATTTTATTTATCTGTTAAAATGTTGAAAGCCTTGCTGTTGAAATTTTTAAAGATTTTCAAATTTTTTTTTTTATTTTTTCATTTTTGTTGAATTTTTCTGAATATTCTAGTAAAATGGAAAAATAGATTTGCAACTTTGGTTGCTCAGTCATAATATTACTAAATATTTTCGCTTGAAGTTTTGACACTGAAAAAATTCAGTTTTTATTTTTGTTTGCATCTATCTATCTTGACACCTAAACCCTAGAAAAGATCAAAAATTATGGGCTGAACATTTTTTCTTTTATAAGTCATAATAGCTAGTTACAAGCCATGACTAAGAACACGTGGTTCGAAAATTATGTCACATTTTCACATCCTCAGAAAAGACTGTCGTCTAGCCTGTAGCTAGTTGGCAATTTAAATATTACTGCCTGTAACAGAAATTCCATGTTTGAGTAAGAAAAAACTTTTAGTTCAAAAGACTTTGTTCTTGCTATATAATTAAATTTAATTTGCAAAAGTTTTACATTTTTTTCGCATTCCTTTTATTTATTTTTTTTTGTTTTACTGAAATTTCTAAAACTTTGACAATTCTGTCAGCTGTCAGTAATTTGTTGTGTCATCATGTTTTGCTTGAAAATGGTTATTGTTGTTGTTGTTCCCGTGTTGTTTTTGTTATGCTACTTTAAATAATTATTGCAGCTAAACTTAGGCAATTAAAATTATATTTTTCATGTTGCTATGGCGGTGCTTTTATACAAATCTAGCCAAAAAGTAACTAGCCAAAAATGAGCAAAAGAGAAAAAAAATCAAAAAAATACAGGCATTAATTATCACGTGTACGCTCCGTAGCACCAAAATTATTGCAGCATAAAACAAGTACAAAAATAACAACAACAAGAGTGCAAAATTAAAGCATCTTAAATTATTTACACACACAATTAAGAAAATTGTGCGAATGTTGTGCGAATGTCATGCTCATTAGCAGAACGCCACACAAGAGCTCATAATTTCAAGTGCACGCTGTACAGAGCTCGACAGCTGCTAGCCGTTGGGCTGGGTGACCACGAGGTAGGCGGTATAGCAATGCATGTGGCAATTTTTTATGTAGCTCAAAAGTTTTGCAATTTAATGCGTGCAAAATGCAAAGAATAACAGTTGCGTGGCAGCCAGCACAGAAATGGCCAACAGGCAGGCATAAAACAAACAAACACAAAAAAAAAAAAAACAAAAAAAAAGCCAAAAACAATTTTCAAAAGCAAAACAGATATGAGTGAAAAACAAAGCCTGACATTTTTAATTTATTTTATTTACCTTGATGTGCCAAAAACAGGCAGACAAACAGACAGACAGACAGGCGCAACTATTCCAAACAAATAGACAAACATTAATTTTGCAGCATAGTTTTTTGTTTTTTTTTTTTTTTAATTTTTCTCAATTTACCTTTAATTGTTTATTTTTGTACCAATGATTTATGACAAAAACAACAAATTTTACGCGTACATATATTTTTAAAGCTGTAAAATTTTGCTTTAATGCACATGACTGTATAACTGCGTGAATGTGTGTGTGTGTGTGTGATTTACAGCTGTATTACGGCTGTTAATTTATTGATGCTTAAGCATTTCCTCAATGAACTATAAACATTTGTGCTTCAAGCATTCTCTAAGGAATATTTTTGTGCAATTGTTACAAGCTGACTTTCATCATAGCTTGGTGCGCTTAAAAACACAGCATTTGAAGCTAGCTGTGCTTTGTATTTGCTCATATGCGCATGTGTGTGTGTGTGTGTGTGTGTGTGTGTGTGTGTGTGTGTGTGTGTGTGTGCTATATAGTTGTAGCTCTAGCAAAAGTTATATTTATTTTTTATAACATCCCCAGCGTATTTGACTGAATGTAGCTTACTTCAAAGCATTTCCGCTTGAGTTAGTTTTTCTTAACCAGCCTTAGATTTGCTTTTGCCGGCTGACTGGTTTTATAATCTAACTGTTGAATAATATCTGGCATATTTATATATTTTGTTTTCTGTTTTTTTATTTAACTTAAATACATTTTTAAATATTTTATCATATCTGCTGCTTTATAAATTGTTATCAAAACTTTCAATTAGCTGTAAAAGTTAAGCTTTTGGCCCTCATGTTGCCCCCATCATGAACTTTATGCTTTTTGTGCTATTGTGCTTCTGCGCTTGCGAGTGGAAGTTTTCAATGGATTATAAAATACTGCAGTTTTTCCGGTTCCGTTTTTTGCTGGCCATTTTTCTATTGTTACGTACTTTTTTCTTTTACATAATTTCAACCCTTAACAGTTAGGTCAAAACCTTGTCTGAAACACTTGTTATAAATTGTCTGGTACAACGCAAAGCTTTAGCTTGAATTTCACAAAGAATTGGTTTAAAAAAGCTCTATCATAATTTAAAAATGATACAAATTAAGCGCACGTAAAATAAAAAACATAACAAATCAAATAAACAAACAAACAACCAAAAAAAAAAAAAATATAAAAACCAGCAGCACAGCTACCGCTGTCTAGGCCAGCCAAGTGTGGGTGTCCATTGTTTTCTACTTTTTTTTATTGCTTCATATATTGTTTGCTCTAGTCATCTGCATATATTTTATTCTTAACAAAAAACAACAATAAAGCCATTAATATATTCATTTGAGATGCTTTGCCTGCTGCCTGTGTCAGCGTTGCCATGTGCTCACATCCCCGGTACTACTGCAACTCATGCTTCGAACATGTTGCTTCGCAGCTTTGAGCACAATTAGTTAGCTCATTCCCTCTCTCCCTCATTTGTAGAGAGCAGTTTTTGTTGGCATCGTTTAAAAGTGTTGTTGGTTAGAAGCTTTTGGCCATCAGCTGTTTGCGCTTCTTCCAGGTATTTGTTATATGGTAGCTGCTTTTGATTTTTGTTTATTTTCTTGATTTTATAGCTTTCATGGATACTCTATCAGTATTGGTGGCTGAGTATTGTGGTCAGCCCATTTGTCATAGTCTAAAGTTACGCATAAAGCGTTGAGAGATAAATATTTGGTCTTATCGCTAATAGATTTATGTCTTCTTGCCTAAAATGTGGCTGCGGTGATAGCCAGACAACTCTGTGGAATACACTTAAATTTATAGTAAGACAACTATTAGCAAAAGTACTGTTCAGAATTGAATTAAAATTTTTAAGGCTTCAATGAAAAAAAACTATACTTTAAACAAATGATGTTAAAAATAATAACATAAAATGTTCTTAAATTGTTTCTGACTCAGTATAGATGTGAAGTTGAAGAGAATCTTGACAAAAATGAATTTTAAGAAACCAATTAAGAATATCTTAAAGATGACCGAAGTTAACATACGCCGAGGCCGTCTTGGAGTTTAGAAATTATGAAGGATTCATTAATTTCAAGACGATACTTTGTATGAAGAATAAGCGGCCCATGACAGACAATGACAATTAGGACTGTTCATGTTCAGTTTTTTCGAAGCTTCGAAGTATTCGAATATTCAAAGCTTCGAAGCAAACTTCCGAGTTTCGAAGTTTTTGAGGCAAAGCTTCAAATATTACTATTAGAATAGGAAAAACTTCGAAGAATTCAAATCTTGACAGTGACAATGACAGTGACAGTGACAGTGACAGTGACAGTGACAGTGACAGTGACAGTGACAGTGACAGTGACAGTGACAGTGACAGTGACAGTGACAGTGACAGTGACAGTGACAGTGACAGTGACAGTGACAGTGACAGTGACAGTGACAGTGACAGTGACAGTGACAGTGACAGTGACAGTGACAGTGACAGTGACAGTGACAGTGACAGTGACAGTGACAGTGACAGTGACAGTGACAGTGACAGTGACAGTGACAGTGACAGTGACAGTGACAGTGACAGTGACAGTGACCATAACCGTCAAAGCTATAACCGCAAATACATGTAACCATCAAAACTAAAATTTTAAAAGAGAAAGGAAATAATAAGTTTCGATACGAAAACAAATTTTTGTAAATTGCTGGTTACACCTTTTTTTAAATTAAAATTTTATATAATAAAATATTTATATTATATTTTATATAATATATAATTTTACAAAATAAAAATTTTTAATTTTTAATTTTAAAAATCAAAACTAAAATTTTAAAGGAGAAAGGAAATAATAAGTTTCGATAAGAAAACAAATTTTTGTAAATTGCTGGTTACACCTTTTTTGCGGTATGGCTCGTTATAGGCTCAAAGTCTAGTCTAGATCATGGAAAATAAAATACAGTCAAACCTGTTTTTGTGCGGTCCTTTTTTGTAGGATTTTATTTTTGTGCGATCTGTTTTATGCGAGTTTTATTTTTATGCGACCTTTTTGTGTGCGATATTTTTTTATGCGGTTTCAGTAATGCTTACATGCGATATTTTTTATGAAATTTATTTCAAGCGACATATTAATGTCGTGAAGCTATTCGCCCTAGTAAGGTCGCGGTGAAAATAGATCAATTGCATATTGCGCCATATTCTTAACCTGAAGAAGGATTTGATATTTTCAACGAAGTTATCTTATCGAAATGATTGAGGATGATTCCTTTAATGATAAAAACGTTATCGATATCTTAACTGATCATGAAGATGAACAAGGAGAATCGACTTCTATGAAAGCAGACAACATTTATGCAGGAATCCAACTAAGCATGAAGTTGGAAGCTTAAGTTTTAAAAAGAGCTTCGGTCATGTTTATCTGGCTATCGCGATATTTATAATAAGATAACCAAATGACCGTCGTCACAAAGACTTATTACCGACTTTATGGTAGCAGATTAAAATTCCACTGCAATGGTGGTAACAGATAATAATTTCCTCTCAATATCTTCAAAAGATGAAAACGATTACGAACCAGATCAACATAAGAAAATGCGCGTTTTGGACTACGACGAGTATTGAAGTACGTTTGAATATATGTTTTGTGAATTTTTCTTTACTTTGAATACAGAAATACAATTTTGAAACGTTTCCATGTGTTATTTATTTATTTATTTTGATTGGAGATACATTTTTCACTTTTTCATAGAACTTGGACATATTTCCTATGTTAAACTTTTTTCATGCGGTCCCTATCTACCGCATAAAAAAATTTTTTTCGTAAAGAATTGGTCAAAGTTCAATATTATAGCTATTTGTGAAGTTCCAGAAAATTGTTTTTATACGTTTTCTTTTCTGCGGTCCCTATCTACCGCACAAAAACAGGTTTGACTGTATTCAGAAAAAAAACTTTCTAGATTCTTTCTCAACATTCTAAGATTGCTGTGAAACCAATGTTTATTTGAAAGACAAGAAATGTTGGCAACTTCAATAAAATGTATCGTTAACTTAAAAATTAACTATGACCTACGTAAGAGAGAGCTTTTATGAAATTTTCTTAATTAATAATTGTGAATATTAGTTAATGAAACAAGACAGCTTGAGGTGAAGGAAATAAGGTGAACATTTAATTAGAGAAGAAGTTTTCAACTAAAGGTCTGCAAAGAACCATCCAAACGTACTTGTTGTGTGTTGCTATTTTTTCTTGTATCTTCTTGTATCTGTTTTGCTCTCTAAGTATTGAGTATGCATGGAATATTTCTCATTAAAATAACGTGGATCAGGTATAAGAGCGTGAAATTACCAAGCATCAGCAATACGATTTTGAGAAGAAATGCAACAAACAGATATATCGATAATGTTGTTATCTTTACTTGGAAAATTTAGATGATGTGACGTAGCAAGCATAAAGAATAAAGATCAAAATAAGCAGCAATAAAGGAAACACTTTCTGCTATATTTTTAAGTTTTTAATTTATTTCACAAAAAATAATGATCATAACAAAGGCATTTCTTCAGATAATTTAATGAATTTAAAAATTAATGCTCATAATATTAAAAAAATAATAAAAAAATGACTTCAATAAGTTTAAAATATATTAAAAATATCACAAGCACTTAATCACAAATTAACGAGAACAAACGTGTTTCAAACATTCTCCCGACACAAAGAAAACTATCTAGAATATCCATATTGAATGGATGTATCCATTTAAAAAAGAGTTAAAACAGTAACTTCGCTTAGTAGAACAGGTAAAAAGAAAAAAACTTACACTACAATGATAGCCAAAGAATGAGATGATACGCTCTCTGCTAAATCCAACACAAACAAGCGTATGTTCAGTGATAATTTTTGTTGTATTTGTATCAATAATATCAGGTTTTAACTTATTATATCTGTTTATACAAGTAGAATGGATGTTTCGCTGCAGACCTTTATTTTCATACAACGTTTAGAAACAATGTCCACAGAGCGGGTTTTTGAGTTTAGCGAAAAGCCAGAAGTCACATGGTGCTAAGTCATACAAAAACTGTGCATGCGGAACGATATGTTTCGAGATTTTGGAGAAATGATCACAAATTTTGAGTGCACTGTAAGATGGTGCATTATCTTGATGCAAAAACTAAGAATTGTTTCTCCCCAAATCCAAAATTTTTGTATATTCCCATATTCCCATAAGGTTATTAAGTTTCGGGCTGTCAATCAACGATTTTTGAGCACCAATCCTTTGATATTGTTGACGTGTAGCTCAACAGTTGACGTTGATGGTCGTCCTGGCCGTGCCTCGCCTTCAACGGTTTCTCGACCCTCTTTGAGCATTTTGTATCACTCATAAACTTAAAAGCCTTTTGTAACATTCTCAACGTTTCGGCAACATTAATTTAATTTCGCACACATTATTTAATAAAACTGCGTTGTTGAATAGTTTCAGACATTAAAAAGTGCTGAACCCAAGTAACAGCTTTATGTTTATTAGTAACTTTCGTTTGGAAGACAAAGTAGTGGTCAGGGAGCCTAAAGGCGAGATTGATGTTTAGTGATTCAGAGTAGACTCCTCCGCCTACTTTGCCATCCAATTTTGATCCATCAGTGAAGATCTCAATGGCTTTGTTATGTGAAGGGCTTCCAGCATAACAATCATTTCTGGAGGGAATGAATACTTTAAAATTATTGTGGTAGAAAAGTTTTTGCGTGATATGGGCTACGGTTTTGGGTATTGGAGAAAAGAGCTTCCTAATGATAGTGTCCTATATACCTCCTCTCTACTGAGAGGTACTTGCAGAAGCATCGTTGTGTTTTCAGCCATCTGTTTTGTGAGAATATCAAGTGGTATAAGGTGCAAGCTCCGTCATGGCATATGTGATAGTTAGCCTCTGCCTTGACGTTGTTAAAGGCACGTTCTATGTCGGTGAATGTCATCATTTTATATTTTTTTGATGAAAGGTTTACTTCTATTTTTAGCCTCAAGTGGATATGAATTAATCTCTCGAGAGTGTTAAGGGGAAAAAACATGAAATTGGTTGCTCGAAGGTCAGTCTTTGGGTCAGATTAGGCTGAGCTGTTAACTTTGGCCTGCGGAAGGTATGAAAACTATCTTCACGTATCGCCAACATTTTGGAATGTGATTCGGGTTAAAACAACTTTGATAGATCAACAAAACCCATTGGCTTAGATTGTCGTAAGTTTTTTTTTAATACGACTATGCCGTAAGGTCCTGGGGTCTGAATGGTTTGTAGCTTTATATATAATTGTCCATTTTAGTTTCAATTTTATATAATATTTAAGGAGTTGTCAACAGCGAATAAGTGCTCTTCTTGTGTTGGAACATTCTCTATCTTTGAACAGCCTGGGAAGTGAGTTTCTAAGTTGCTCTTAAGGAATAGCAAAACCAACTTAAAAAATTTTAAAAATTACTGTAAAGAAGTAATGTGCTTTTGGAAGCGGGCAAGGCACCTCTGATGCAACTGATTTTTGTTTTTTTTTTTTTTCAAACCAAGATTTATTGGTACAAAATAAGGCAAATACTTAAAACTTGATATGGTATCGAGATTTTAGTTCAGCAAAATGAAAGCAAAGGTTTTTCAAATTTTCTTGAACCTTAATATGCATACAGTGAATCAAAAAAGTTTACATACACATGTAATTCATATCTTTAACCATTCTCAAATGATTTAATATTTTTATTTTCTTTCTCTTTTTTTTTCTAAAAAGCTAGACAAATATTCAGTGTATTGGTATGCAGAATGCATATCCTGTTTTTTTCCAAAGCCGCTGCGTAAGTGCGCCGAAAGCGAAAAAACCCCAAAATAATTGTCAAAAAAGTTTACATACAGATTCTTCAATTAGCTTTGTTGTTGCTTATGTAACGGTAATTGCTGCTTTTCTCAGCCACACTGATCGTTGATCATGAATGGCAGCATTGCAATTATTAGCATATTTTGAAGTTCAATTGCAATTTGGAGTTTAAAGTGTAAAGAAGATTGCTAAGATGGGACGCGGTAAGGAAATTCCATTAGAAGTGCGTAAATTGATACTGAAATTATATCTGGAAAACAAATCATTACGGGAAATTGGCAAAATAATTGGAAAATCTCATGCTAGTGTACAAACTGTAATAAAATCATACACAAACAACGGCAATTTGCAAACAAAGCAACGATCGGGAAGACCAAAGATTTTAACGCCACGTGAAGAACGCGAAGTCGTCGCCGCCGTTTGGGAAAATCCCAAAATTTCTGCAGTGAAGTTAACACAGAACATATCCGAGTGTACGCAAAAAAAAATTAATCCTCAAACAATAAGAAATACACTACACAGTGCTGGGTATCATGGTCGTGTGGCACGTCGTAAGCCTTTTATATCCAAAGTGAACAAAAAAAAAGGTTGGATTTTGCTAAGCAGCACTTGGAAAAGCCGGATTCGTTTTGGGAAAATGTTGTGTTTAGCGACGAATCAAAGTACAACATATTTGGCTTGGATGGAGCTGGAAAAGTGTGGAGAAAGGACAATCAGGAGATGCAAGAAAACAACTTAATTCCAACCGTAAAGCATGGTGGCGGAAATGTAATGGTTTGGGGGTGTATGGCCGCATCCGGAGCGGGGGAACTTGTGTTCATAACTGACAAAATGGACAAACATGTTTATTTGAACATCCTCAAAAACCATTTGCGTACAAGTGTTCACAAACTGGGACTTAATAGCAACAACTTTTATTTTCAGCAAGATAATGACCCCAAACATACGTCGTATCTTGTCCGCGAATGGCTGATATATAATTGTAAGCAGCTGCATAAACCTCCACAATCACCAGACATTAATCCGATTGAGCATATTTGGGATTTATTGGAGAAAAGGATCCGAAAACATCAAATATCGTCTAAGGAAACTTTGAAGACTGCTTTATTAACTGAGTGGTCAAAAATAACAGAAAATGACACAAATGTTTTAGTCAAAAGTATGCGCAGGCGTCTAGAAGCAATCATTGCAGCCAAAGGAGGGCCAACAAAATATTAAGTTATTAAAATCTTATTTTATTTTACCAAAAATAACAAGAGATCACTAAAGTGTATGTAAACTTTTTTGATGTTAATTTTTGACCATTTTAATGTATTATTGAATTTCTTCCTTTCGTTTTAAAAAAACATTTAGTTTTTTAAGCTTAATTGATGTGCAAATGTGTATTATTTGAAATAAAACTCACATTTTAAATTTTATATTTTTTTTAATACGATTAACAGGGGTATTTTTACTATAGAATTATGGTGTATGTAAACTTTTTTGATTCACTGTACATCAAGAGCTTAAATGAATGCTTACATATATATATAAAAAATTCAAGTATGTAAAATAATGAGATATAATAAAAATTTCTTTGAGTATAACTGAACTAGACCATCATCATCTTATAATTTATAGTAATTTTTCCTAAAATATATTGGAAGACAAAAATTAATATATCTTGTAAAATACTTAACATATTCAGCCCAATCCTGAAATATTTTCCCGGGAGTTCTAACTGGGAGTTTCCGGTTTTGAGATAGCAGGTAAAGAAATCTATTTTTTTTTTATTTAACACTCATGAATATTGACGGTTTATGAACAAAATTGCATTAAAAATTTCCAAAAAGTATTTCAACTGTATATTGAAAACGGGAACTCCTATTTACAACTCCCGGGAGAAAATGTTTCATGATTGGTCTGATTTAAGTTGAAAAATTAAAATTTTTCCCAAACAACTTCGTACAGGCGGTTAGTATTAACAAAAACACAGACGTCATTCAATGTAATCTTAACACACACACATATTCATAAGTGTTTTGGCTTTTTCAGCTTATTGCTACTGAAGTGCAGTTTTATGCTCACTCAGGGTACACTGAATAAGGTAGCCGCAACACGGAGAGCGCGACTGCCGCAAATGTCAAAGCGAACTGATTCAGCTGTTGTTGTTGTTGTTATTTTTTTCGACAGCCAGTTGATTTTTGACACTTTCGGATAAGCGAAAGAGAGCACAGTCAGTTTTGAGGCAACCTTGTTATTCAACCATGTGCTCACTGCATTTTCACGCTTTTCTTGCTCTCAGCCATACACTCTCTCTCTCTCTCTCTCTCTCTCTCTGTCTCTCGCACAGCTGGGTTTTATATATTATTTTCACATTTTCAAGCTCAACTGTTCGCTACGAACTTGCAACCTTCATACTTGCGCATTCAAACAAACAAACCGTCAACAAAACCGACAATCGTCGTTTGCGGTCCAAAAGAATGGCGCTCAGTTGCAAAGCAAACGTTCAACAGTTCACTAACTTGAGTGAGTGAGCGAGTCAGCGAGTGCGTGCGTGAGTGAGAGTGCGTTCAATCGTGCGTTTGTTGTTATTAGTTTTAATCATTTGAAGCGTTATCAACAACATTGTTGTTAAATCGTTATTCACGACATATCAGATAATCTGCAGACTTGGCAAGCAAAGACAGATGGTTAAAGAAGACAAAAAAAAAAAAAAAACACACACAAAAGAATAAAAAAATAATGAAAAGATAGTTAAATAAAAAGATCACGTTCGCGTGTGCGTTGTGCGTGTGTTTGTGTTGAAGTTTTTCTTTGTATTAATGGATGTGTATCAAAGTGCGTGCTTGTGTGTGTGTGTGTGTGTGTGAGTGTATGGCTCCACTTCCTGTTCAGCCAATACCCGCAAGTTTACCCAGTGTGGTCGTGCTTTAAGCCTAATCTTATATTTCACAACAATAACAACAACAACAACAACAACAACAACAACAACAACAACAACAACAACAACAACAACAACAATAAGTACACAGTGGCACCACAGTGGTAATTGTTGTTATTAGATTTATTAACTGCTACTTTTTGCTGTTGTTGCTGGCAAATAAAGTGCAAATAAGGAAAAAAAAAAAAAAATTAACTTAATCTATTAATTAATGCCTGATTTTAAAATTGCTGTTGTTAAGATTGTTTACCAAATATAATAAAAACAACATTATGAATAATAAAAATAATAATAAAAATAGTGCGTGGGTGGCTGAGTTCAACATAAAAGGAGCTGGCGCTGAAAGTAAGCTCAGAGAGCACAGAACAGCATATTGAGCTGCTGCTTAAATTAATTTATTCATGGCTTAATAAATTCTTGTTGTTGCTGCTGCTGCTGCTATTTAACGCTGTATGTGCTGGTGTTGGTTTTTTAACTGCATATGTTTCTGACTGACTTGAAAAAATAAATACCGGAGGCATTAAAAAAAAATTTAAATCAATTTATGGATATCGTGTTGCTGTAGATAATGAATACGAAGCTTAGTTTAAACTTCAAACTATCAAATATTTTCGATAAAACTGAGTGTTTTTAATTAGCAGTTGCCCTTATCGAAATGATAATACTGTAAACTTATGGTCTGTTGAAATTCCAATCTGATGTTGAACTGATGTAACTAATCTCTATGAACAAATGCGTCATTTTTAATTCTATATATTTTTTTAGAGAATCTTCGAAATATTTGATTATTTTTTTTATTTAAATTTGATTATTTTTATAGCTCAAGCAAAAATGAAGCGGAACGATTTAAATTCAATTTTAAAAGGAATAACTTTTGAAATTCTTAAGCTTACTTAGCTTCTTCTTGTACTGTATTTTAAAGCTGTTTTGCCAAATCAGCTTCAATATTTCTTCTACTAAACTCACTTCCCCCATTTTCCTCATCAAATAAAATTAAAAGGCGTGAAGTTAAAAAAAGGGCATCTCTACTTTAACTTATACTCAAAACTCTTGAAAAACATAAACAAGACTTTTCTAAAGCTATTTTCCGTACTTAATGTCAGTCTATTTTGATATGCTTACGTAGATAAAACAGAAAAGAAAAATTTTCAAAGCTCATTAAAAGGCTTATGTTACTTAATAAGCCATTCTAACATTTCTTATACTGATAAGAGGGAGTTTCTTTTTCGTTTGAAAGGCAAAAAGGCACAAGTTATAAACTTCGACCCGAAGTGCTGACTTTGAATTGCACAAAATAAGTTTTTTATAAAAAAAATAACTCAATTTAGTTTTAATGAGAGTTTATCAAAACATTTGTTCAAAATAGTTATATTTTTTCATTAAGGCATATTAAGTGGTTCTATATAAATTTTTAGACTGTGGGTGGCAGTTTAGGTAGAAATTAACAAATATTTTTACACCAAACGTTAACGAAATAATTTCAGTAGCCATGATTAGAATCAAGCAATAAATAATACAGTGCATAAAAAACAATTACTTTTTTTGAACATGGAGATTTGTTTATATTTTCATAATCTTCATGTACCCAAAGTAAAATTTCTAAAACACTAGACGTGACGAGAGCGACGAACATGGGGAAAGATTCCAACAACAGATGAAAGTAATTGAGAATCGGTACCAAGGATTTTGGGACAAAGGAATGATGGGCGACGAATAATGTAAATTATTGAAAGAACAATAAAAATTAAGATTATATGATTTTATAACAACAACCTTAAATTCTCATATTTTTTTTATGGCAATTAAATAAGTCCAAATACATAAATTGATAATCACACAATTTGGGTTCTTTCGTTCCATTGAACACAACTTTTTCATTTCTCAATAGATTTTCTTCAACAATGGCTTATTTTTTTTTGGAAAAATAAAGGTTTTTAGTAAAAAATATCAAAAGCAACAAAATATTTTGATTTCTTAACGAAATTTGCAACTATTTTGTCTTTTTTTGGAAATTTTTCTGAAAAATAAAAAAAATCCCCGATATTTGAATTAATTCCGCCAAAACTAACAGCTCGACCAAAAAATGATGTTGACATTGTTTGTAAGAAATTTTATTAGCTTTTATTTAATATATCATTTGTTTAATTACTGTTGTTGGTTCAGGAGATATATGCAATTAAGTGGAACCAACTTTTTTTTTCGTTGAAACAGTGGGCAATATCTCGAAAACGGAGTGACAGAAAAAAAAAAATTTATTTTCGGAATTAGCGACCGATTTTACATGAGAAAAAAATAGTGGCATTCAAAGTACAAACAACTTTTCGTTATTTGTAAACCAGTGTAATCAATAATTTTAATTTAAACTTAATTTTGGTTTCATCTCCACTTCAAACTGATTTTCGCACTGGTCATAGTTGTTCGACCGATATGTTGATAATATTGCATGATAATATCATATAGAACCTTATATTATAAGGTTCTATAAGGATGACAGTCAGTTCCAGCTACCTTAGCGGCTTGATTTCTCGAAATCATTTAACATTTATTTAAGTCAAAAATTAGTCTGCCAGGCTTATACAGGGGTCTCAAGCATAAAAGTGACAAAATACTGCCTACTTAATTTTTTGAGAAGTTACCCGATATCATGTATATAATTAATAGGCTAAGGTTTTTTTTGTGACTTCAACTCCTCCCAGACCAATAGACCCATTTTATCGATTCAGATGTCATTTAATCAGGTTTTGGCTGAAATTGTGCAAACCTTTTTTGAAAATTGTGATTTCACTTCAGGGGGTTCCCAACCTTTTAAAACAGAAATAAAATTTTTCTACAAAGATCCGTTATTTTATCGATTTGAAATTTAATTAGAGAAGAGCTTATGAATTGATCGAATTTGAGTTTTTTTCAAAACTAAAAATTTTTAACCAAAATTATCTTTTATGCATTCCTCAAATGCCAATTGTCCGAAAAATGTAGTTCCAAAATCAAAAAATTCCACTTTCCGAGCAAACAACTCAGTCAAATTTTAACGGTTTTCAAAATTTTTTTTTATTTTTCTTAATTTTTGTTCAATTTTCTTTGAAATGTGTTGACAATTACAGTAATTATCTTACCAGATGTATTTTTTATGAATTTTCTTAATATTGCCTGTAGTTGTTTAACGTCTATTTTTACCAAACGCCAATACAGAGAAAAAACTCTCTGAAATTTAAGGTTCTATATTTGGAAGCGATTATCTTTGTCAGTTTATAAAAAATTTAATTTATTTCTTTTTTGTATTTAAATGCAATTAATTTACTTACAAAAATTTTTAACATTTTTAACGTTACTTTATTATTTATATTTTAATCATTGCCTTTAAAAAGAGTCCACTTAATTGAATGTTTTCTCAAAAAATGGTATAAAAATTGTTTTTGTTGTAAAAAGAAAAAAAATTCAAATTTGCATTTTTGATTTTCTTTTATTATATTGAGTTTTTTTAAGTCGAATTTGTTTTTGTATGGCAAAAAAATTAATAAATACTATGCGTTATCGAAAAAACAAGGCCTTCAGGGGGTTCCCAACCTTTTAAAACAGAAATAAAATTTTTCTACAAAGATCCGTTATTTTATCGATTTGAAATTTAGTTTGAGAAGAGCTTATGAATTGATCGAATTTGAGTTTTTTTCAAAACTAAAAATTTTTAACCAAAATTATTTTTTATGCATTCCTCAAATGTCAATTGTCCGAAAAATGCAGTTCCAAAATCAAAAGATCCACTTTCCGAGCAAACAAGTCAGTCAAATTTTAACGGATTTAAAAAAAAAAAAATTTTGTTGGGTTTTTTGGCATTTTTTCATCGGAATATGCTATAAATTAATGTTGTAGGTGTTCTGTAAGTATTTTTAATTAATTTTTTTATTATATCTAAGTACATAGTTTTTTTTTTAAATCTGTTTTAAAATTCGTTTTTATTTAAATTAGTTATATTTCATAGCTTTAAAAGTTAAGCAGCGATATTGTTGAATAGTAATAATGTTTATCTCGGTTGTTTTATTAGTAAGGGTATTCATGCAAAGAGGAGACAAGAATATAATTTGGGCAATTAGTTATTTTTATCAGGCAGGTGCATGAGCATCCCTTAAAAGTCGATTGAGCATTTTCATCATATATCAGCTGTTTGCAAGTTCAGGGTTTGCTTTCTGCAAATTAAGTAGCTATATAAATATTTTTTAATTCCTTCACTTCACAAAATTTCCATTCTTACCTCTTTCATTTTATTTAATTAGTGTTACAATTTTGACAATATCTTCTCCTGCTTCTAATTTTTTCTTTTGCTTTAATAAAATAAATCAGCTGATTGATGTTATAAGTTTGCCTGTTCGTTTGCCCAGCTAAATCGTTGAGCAAAGATATCTGGTTTGTGCAAAAGCTTCTTCATACAAACTTTGACAGTTAATTTATAAGGGGAATAAACTTATACGGTTTATACCGTTTATAAGGGTTTTGCTCAGTTGCATGAATACCCTTAGTGTAAGTCCGTCTTCGTATTTTGACAGTTACATTTAAAATTTTAGTGTCAGATCATAAGTTTTAAGCATTCAGATGATGATCTTTTATATCATTATTGAGACTGAATATATCTTTATTGAGGAAAAAGCTGCTTGAATAGAATATCATAAATTAAGCGTCTAAAATGTTGCTAACATATAATTTTTATTGAATTGCTCGAATTCGGGCAACAGGTTTACTAGTATGCATTAAAACCCGCTCGTCAAGGCTTGAGAAACGGCTTAAAACGAAAGTTCTCGAAAGTATAAGCATAACCTTTAGATGAAACTCACATGCCTGAGAACTTTTTCGGCAAATGTTGAGTCTCTTATCAAGTGAGTTTTTTTAAAATGGCAGATAGTTTTTGCATTCATGAAAATGAATGCTGAGTAGAGCTCATCAGTAAATTACAAAACAAACAAACAAAAAAACAAAAAAAAAAAAAAATGGCCATTTCAGCCCTTGAAAGGACATTGACCGAGATTCTTATGATCAATTGTGTTGTGTGTGTTATTAAATATTTGCACACAATTGACCGAGAACTGGATCTACATGTTTTATGCCAGCTCCGAACGGCTAAAGTTCATGTTCTCCAGAAGCTTTACATGGCATTATTTACTCTCTGAGGTTTGCCATTGTCTGCAGAGAGGTGGTGAATCTATCTCTCGCCGCGACTGAGGATCGAACTCGGGCTTCACGCATGCTAATCCACACACTTAACCTGCATGCCACGGTCACTTTCAGTTAATTATTGTATCTTTTAAGCAAAGAAAACTGCGATTGGTTGGTAGAGAACTTTCGTGAATTTTAATCAATTCTGAAAAAAATACGTTTAAATGAGTCCGAACTCTCCAACATAACTTCTATATATCCAACATTTTTGCTGAAAGGATTTCTTTCCTAAACTTATTTTTTTTGGGAACTCATTTATATATCTTCCATATGTCTTCTTTAAGAATTATATTATGAGCTTTATGCCAAATAATTCATGAAATAACAAGTTGCTACAACAACAAAATCTTTCTCAGAAGCACCGAGCAGACTAGACCATGGTTTCGTCGGACGCTACGCCGACTCATCAGTAGTCTCTGTGGTTCATGCAGTCCACTTACTTTGAGCAGCTATTAAGTGCAACTGCCGCAAAACCAAAATGGAATTAACGAATGCACTTTTCACTTTATCAAAGCAGTGTTTTTTTACTCTTTTGCTAGTCGCAAACTTTCAAAAAGTTGACTGCTTTGCTTTTGAAATGTTCTCTGTTAAATCTTCTGTTAAGCACTCTACCTATAAAAAGCCTAGAAACTTTTATATTTTGTTTTTTGCGGCTAAGAATTACTGCCAAAAAGAGGGGTTTTTTGTAAATTTGTTTTTCAACGCATGCCATTTGTTTTGTTTTTTATTTTTTAATATTTGAGTAGGTAGAGTGCTCAACTACAACCCTTAACTGAAGAATGCACTTTGATTTTTTACTTTCCGACGCCTTGAAAATGCTGTAGACGAGAAACCAACTTACAACCTTTTTTTAAACACGCCAACTTCAACGACCTCTAGAAAAGAAACAACAAATACAAAAATAAATATATATAAATGGAATATTTTATATATTCCATTTTATCTGTACATAATGTAAATAAATTTGACTTAAATAATTTGTTAATACTATTTAAAAAAAATTAATAAAAAAGGTGTTGTTTTTAATAGCTTCACACTGTAATAGTACCTTAATATTTTGATTTGAAAAATATCAGTCTCCAAGGCGACTGGTTTTATACAAACCAACAAAAATTATTGTTTTCAGAAAAGAAAAGCTTACCGTGACCAAAAAATTAACAGTTAAGTTTTGAATTAAAGAGAAATTTTCAAAATTAATTTAATTAAAGAGTTCAAATTTTTCCCATGTTGCGTTGGCAACATTTTAAATTATCAATTATATTTTTGAATTTTTAAAATTATCGTTTTTTGGGGTTTTTCGCCATCCCTCCGTCAAAAGTGTGAAGTCTAATTTCCGTAAAACAGTAGCGGTCATATTAAAAAAAAAATTACTTCTTCAAATTCTAGATCTGACATCTGTGTTCTAGATCTGACAATGGTCACGTAGTTTGAAAAGTCGTTTCGAGAACAATGCGAGCAGTTTTTCTTAGCATGCATTCATATGGATTTTTATCGCAAAAACAAAATTTTAAATTTAAAAAATCCTTTTGGGATCGATTCGATTTTTGAATTGCCTTTGTTCAACTTCGGTTTTGGTCGATACTGTTCGGTCGATTTTTGTTCATATGTTATATAACTTCTGCTCGTATTCGTTAAACTCAATTTTATTCTTTAGTCTTTGGTTCTTGACTTCGTTTGCCTTGATTCCTTAATTTTTGTCGAAAGAACTTTTAGAATCATAGGATCTATTTTAGTAACACACACAAATGCTTACCAAGTTTCATCAAAATCGGTTCATCCGTTTTGACGTGAATGAGCCAGACATTAGATGATTACCGTTGCTGCCGTTGATGCCGTTGCAAGGTCAAGTTATTTCACGTACCAAATTTAAGTAAAATCGGTCAAGTCATTTGAGAGTTATTGAGTCTTAAAAATCTAAACTAAATAAAGCGCCCTCTTGCGGAAATCTTTGGAATTGTTATAGCCTATGTTATAACTTGGGCCTTCATATCAAATTTCATTGAAATAGGTCCAGGTACTTAGGAGTCATTATAAAGGGCCACGCCCACATATTTCAGCTAACTTTTTTACCGCCCCCTAGAGCTTCCTTTCTATGAAACGTACGTGGTGTCTAAATTTTAGCACAATCGGATATACGGTGCGCGAGCCTATTCGGAACAGACAGACAGACAGACAGACAGACAGACAGACAGACATATAGACAAACAGATAAACATTTGATTTTTTATATTAGATACAAGCTAAACTTCATGTTTTATTTACGTCAAATATTTCTTTAAACAAATTTTAACTTAAAATGTTCGGATGGTAATTTAAGTAAGTAACTAATAAGAAAACACCGAGAAAAGATTTTTTAGTTTGATAACCAGCAAAATAAACTCATATTATTTAAAATTTTTCCAAATAAAGTTTTGTATAAAAAGTCTTGCCCAATTCGCAAAGTTTTGAAAATTTTCTAATCTAAGTCAAAAACCACTTCTGTTTCTTGTAACGTCACGCCAGTGCATATTATTGCTTATATTTTTTAATTCTTAGAGTCGATTGTTATAGTTTTTTTACTTAATATAGTGCTACTTTTTTACAAAGCATATATAAAAAAAAGTTTTTAAAACTTAGAGTTTTTCATTCTTTTTTTTTCTAATTTTTTCGTACAAAACGTACATTACGCCAGTTTGGAATTGCCCATGTCTATATAATGAAAAAACATTAACTTATATTTTAATATCAACTTCTACGAGACCAATCAATGATTTTTAAGATAACTATATCATTAAATAAGGATTAGCTTGGACGTGTAAAAATCATTTTTGTTTATGGAAGTTCTCAGCATTCTGAAAAATAAATCAAATTGTTGTGCTCACAGAAAATCAATATGTTTTCAAGTATGTACTTCTTATGCTTACAATATATAATTTAGTTTTACAATTTAGACAACCTATAGAAGAGATAAAAAATTGTAGTCAGCTCACTGGTAACTGTTTTCTACTCCCAAATATTTTGCAGCAAAACGCTGAATATTGTGACAACAGCTGTCAAATTATTGTTACAGCTGTGTAAAAATACACAAAAAGTTGAAATATGAGAAAAAATAAAAAACTTGTAGGTCACGATAATAACCACTTTTCCGGTTCTCAATTTAAACTTTAAAAGGCATGAACATTTTAATTTTTGTTTTTATTGCTTAAGTTTATGTTCTATTTCAAAACTTTACAAGCAGGTCTGAAAAATAAATCATGATTTTTTTTATAGTATTCTGAAAGCGAATAGTTTTCTAGTCTAGATAAAAAGAGGCTGTAAATATAAATGTTTGTTTTAAAAAAATTTTTAAGACTTAATTTATTGCCAGAATGGTACAAGTTAACTTTTAGAACAAGTGGTTGTTACTAGCCTTAAAAAAAAGTGCTCTTATCTCTTCTCTAGCTTTCATTTGTATGAGTTCAGCTTTTATTAGAGATCTATAGGAACATAAATTAGACCTTATAATTACGTTCAGATCTAATAAAATGGTCATATTTTTGCACAGAAATTACTGACAACAAGTTTTGCTGGCATACTAGTGCTATTCAGAAGTTTTTATCACCCGTTTGTATGCTAACGTCATTTGAGAAAAGTTTCAATTTTACGTAGGTTTTTATTGAAACATGAGATCAGAATTGCTGTAATTTTTTAAGATTAATTTCAACGTAATTTGTTGATAAACATGTAACGAAATAATAGCTTACAACTAGGGCTGCCAGGTCCCGATAAGCACGCGGGTTTTCCTGACTTTCGAATACCTTACGCGGGGCGTCAATTGTTCCGATTGTCCAAAGTACTTTTTATTTTGGTATTATTTTTATTACTTTTTAAAAATGTTTTATGTTTTGATTGTTTTGATTTCTTTTTATTTGCTTTTCTAGCCGAAAATTTTGATATTATTATCGTTCACACAGTTATAATTGAGCTATGAAAAGTATTTCTACGTTTTCAAATCAAATTTTCCATTTTTTGAGTTTTGACTTTAATATATCTGTGTCGACAAGGAATAACCGCTAAAGTCGGGTTGGGACAAAGTGAGGTTATTACTTTCAAATTGTGTTTTCGCAACGAAATACACAAGTACGTAAATTTTTATGGTTATACCTTGAAAGTTAAATGTTTGAGGCCATCAAATCCAAACAGCAAAAGTCAAGGTACCCTGATATTATGTAGCGATTTTAATCATAAAAATGCTTTCCTGAAATTTTGAAAATGAGTTTAGCTGTTATTCCTTGTCGACACAGATATCCATATAACTCGAAAACATGAAATCAAGCGATATGCATAAATCTCTGTACCAATTTTTTAGCTTATGTTCCAATTTTCTGTTTGCAAAATCCCGATTTAAAAAAAAAATCTGGCAAGAACACTTAAAACAGGTATTAAAAGTAATCTTATAAATAAGAACCATTTTTCGTTCTTGATGCATTCAAAAAATCGTTGACTCATTCAAATTTTCGTACACAAATTTTTAAAAGATGAGTAGTTTTTCAAAGACTATGAAGAATGAATTTCAGCTGAAAAGTAAAAAAATTGTCAATCAGTTTTAAGTGCCTGACATGCGCCCACTTACATCCACACCCAAATACTTGCCAAATATTATCATGAAAATAAGGCATAAATCAAAAAAATGAACTCATGTCAAATCATTAAAATATTTGAAAAATATTTTACATTTTTTTTTCAAAATTATGAAAAAACATTCATTTTGTCTGAAATAAAAAACCAAACTAAAGAAGCTCAATAGTTTTGTTTATAAGTGCCTCACATGGAAGTTGATTCTTGTTAAAAAAAAAAACAGAATTAAAATGAAGCATAAATATTTCAAGACTTTTAAAAGCATTTTACTTGTCTAACGCAATATTGCTTAAATGTCGATACGAATGACAGTTGAAAGTATTATTGAAATCCTTTTGTATTCTATGTCTGTGTCTGTCAGTGTGCTGTCAGTTAAATGTCAGTTTATTGCTTCAATATATAACATAAGATTGTAAGCAATTTGAAAGCTTTACATTCAGACCGGCTTAAAAATTTATGTTCTACTTATAGGATATAAAGTATGTTTTAATATATTGATTCCTTAGAGAGAAGACTTTTTTAATTTCGCCAATCTTGTATTATTCTTTAATTGTTAACGTCAAAATTAAGCTGCAGCTCTTTGCGAGCACGATTAATAAGTTTCAATGAGCTTGTAATAAGCTCTCACAAAGCATACAAAAAAGTTTTTGACATCTTAATCTTAATCTTCAACAGATACAGGTGCTGATTTGTACTTCCTCGCTTGTAATTAACTGTCATTCAGATGTTGGCAATTTTCTGCGTTTATGCTTTAACAAGTTTTGCTTATAACAACAACAAAAAAAAAAAAATAATAATCAACAACAAAAAACATTCAAATTCATATGAATGTCTGCGAGGTTGTTCTTCAGGCATGTGACTGTAGAACTAGCATTGTTTTGTGCTGCCTTAAATAATCGACTTAAGCGTTTATTGCTTGTGAGCTTATGTTAAATATTTTGTTTGTTGTTATATTATTTTTCTTTTGTTTATTTATTTTCTTGTGCTCGCTACAAGAGACAATTAAACTAATCCACTTTTTTGGCAACGCAGCAAATGAGCTACAACAATAACAACATAAAAACAACAACACAACAACAAGATTCTCTGTTGTTGTTGTTGTTAAAATAGATTTAATGTCTAGCAATAAATGTAATATGCTAAGACAGACACATGCACAGTCATGCGGGACAGACATAAATTAATTTATTTAAGATGACAGCTAAAATAAAATAATAGAAAACCATGAAGCCAAAGAAGAGCAAATAAAAAAAAAAATAATACATTTAAATAGACGGCATAATTTTTAATTTGTTTTGAAAATTTAAGAAAAAGTTTTCAAATATTTTTACAACTTAACTAAAACCATAAATTCGTCACTTTTGTTTAACCCATTAGCTGCTGTTAGCCTATTAAAGAACCAAAATATTATAATTTATAAAAAAATAAATACAAATTTTTAGTTACTTCCGCTTCTTTTGGCTTAAATTAAATTTTTAAACCGTGTGACCTGAAATGTAAAACTTTCATAACTTCGCTGTTTGCAATTTTGAACACAGACTGCCAAAAGGTTAAGCTACCACACAGCATACGAACATATCTATATCTTAGCAACTTTTTTCATTTAAATCCCATTCCAAAAATTTAAATAAGTTTAAAAAAAAAAATTATTTTAATAGTTGCCAAAAGTTTTTATTTTTTCTTAGTTGCTAAGCTGTTAAGCTATCATGAAAACCTTTGATAAAATAAATAGGCCAGCTTAAAAATGCCTTGTTCGCTTTCGAAGCTTATCTAAACTTTTACAAAAAATAGCAAAAGCCGCAAATCAGTGTTGCTAACAAAGTAAATTGTGCAAAAAAAGGAGATAGAAAAAATAAAGGTAAACTAAGCTGTTGGTGCGCTTTGAACAAAGTTTTTTGAAACAATTTAAAAAGTTGCCTGAAAGTTCATCAGTTATAAGTTTTGAGTGGAAAATTGTAGCAAACTGATAGAAAGTTGAACTGCAGAACTTGAAAAGTCCGGTTATGAAAGTGTTGCAAACTATGATGTTTTTTATTAAAACAGCATAAAACTAAGAAATTGCGAATATTCTACAAATTACTGTTATGTGCGGAACTGGTTTAGGCTGGCTTTGGTTAGTATTCAGCGTATCCGAAAGCCGAAAATGTTTAAAAGACTTTTCAATTAAAATTAAATGAAAGCAAACTTCCACAAATGATAGAAGCAAGAGCAAACCAGAGATGGAATATGAATATGAATATGAATATGAATATGAATATGAATATGAATATGAATATGAATATGAATATGAATATGAATATGAATATGAATATGAATATGAATATGAATATGAATATGAATATGAATATGAATATGAATATGAATATGAATATGAATATGAATATGAATATGAATATGAATATGAATATGAATATGAATATGAATATGAATATGAATATGAATATGAATATGAATATGAATATGAATATGAATATGAATATGAATATGAATATGAATATGAATATGAATATGAATATGAATATGAATATGAATATGAATATGAATATGAATATGAATATGAATATGAATATGAATATGAATATGAATATGAATATGAATATGAATATGAATATGAATATGAATATGAATATGAATATGAATATGAATATGAATATGAATATGAATATGAATATGAATATGAATATGAATATGAATATGAATATGAATATGAATATGAATATGAATATGAATATGAATATGAATATGAATATGAATATGAAAATGAATATGAATATGAATATGAATATGAATATGAATATGAATATGAATATGAATATGAATATGAATATCAATATGAATATGAATATGACTATGAATATGAATATGAATATGAATATGAATATGAATATGAATATGAATATGAATATGAATATGAATATGAATATGAATATGAATATGAATATGAATATGAATATGAATATGAATATGAATATGAATATGAATATGAATATGAATATGAATATGAATATGAATATGAATATGAATATGAATATGAATATGAATATAAATAAATAAATTGCTTCCAATGTGATTTTAGCAGAATGTGTTTTTGCAATAAAAATTTCGAATGTTTTGAATTTCATAATTGAATTTCGATTTAAATATTCAATTGTATGTTGACTTTCATTTTTTGACAATAAATCTTCATATTCGTCAACACTTTTTTAATGTCTGTGGCACAATTCAGCTGATGTGGAGTTTATTACAGCACAACTTTTGATTTTCAGAAAAAACTAAATGGCGGTGCTAACTTCGCGCTATTAAAAGAAATTCGAGTGTCTCTCATTAAGGTTTAATATAAAAATTCATGGATATGAAAAATTTTTGCAATTGGTTGGGAAAATTCTTTTATCTTTTCAGATATTTCTAGGCAAATTTCATTAATTGCTTTTTTTTTTTATAAGTTTGAAAGCTTTTTTTAAACTTCTTTATTCCGGCATGAACTTAATTAAAAAAACAACGAGGATGTTAAACTTCAGTAACAGTTATTTAACAACAGCAGCAGCAACAATAAATAAAAAACTTTAATATATCATTCAATTATAATAAAACGAGCAAAATAAAAAAAAAAACCCAGCACAGAAAGGGCAGCAAAAAACTATGTAGCAAATAACTTGCAACACTGAAAGCCAAACAAGAGCGGAAACATGCAAAAAGCGTCGGAAGCAACAAAGAACCACGCAGAGCTTTGTTTGCATAAACTTGAGCGTGTGTGAGAATTTGTTAAATGGGCTTATGTTGAAGAGTGTGGGTGAGTGTACCTATGTATATGTGTATTTCTATGTGTGTGTGAGTATGTGGGTTGTTTGTGTTTTGAGTATGTCAAGTGAAGTGTTCTGGCAATAAAATGTATAAAAAAAATAACAACAACCACAAAAGGATGCTTTTGTTGGCTTTATATTATTGTTATTAATATTATTTTTTTTTTCTTCACCTCTTCCCTTTTGTATTTTGTTTAATTATGCATTCATTACGCATTCAAGTGTTAATTTGCGGCAAATAAAAAGAAAAATAAAACTAAAACAAAACCGTTACAAAAAACCAACATATAAATAGCAGCAAGTAAGACAAACAATACAGAAAAAAACTAAATCATTACGAAAATCTGCTTAAATCAAGGATACAAAATTTAAATCAAGCAGCATTAAAGGAATGTATAAAATTGGAAACGCATAACAGTAACAGAGAGTGTGAAAAAAAATTAAATTATTTTGTTGAAAAAAAAAAAATTAAAATAAAGCAAGAATAAATAAAAAAATTAAAAGCTTTGTTTGTATAAGATTTGCACAACAAAACAAAAAGCTCATTAATTCATTTTAAATTAATTCAAATAAACTAAATCAGTAGAAGTGTTAAAATAATTTGCTGTTAGCTTTTAAACAAAAAAAGCAGTCTATATAAAAAATAATAAAAAAATTCTGTCCAAAAAATTTCAATACCTAAAATAAATATTAAAAATACTTTGTGAAAAAAGTTATTAATAAGTGAAAAAATAACAAACAAATATTATAATCAATAAAATTAAAAAGGTTTATTTAAAAAAAATCAACGCTTCATATATGAAGCTCTTAGAAAATAAGCTCTGTCTTAAAGTGAAGTGATTCAAGCTTCATCATAAGTTTGAAAAAGTTCGAAAAGCTTAAAGCACATCGAGCTGAAAGCCTTGAAATTTGTTTAAGAACAAACACAACAGCCACATCGCTGTATTAAAAATTCAATCAATACATGCAAACATAAGCATATCACTGTGAAATATAAGTGAATGTGGGATTTGCAAGGATTTACAAGGATTACCAACAATAGTTCAACGTTAGCATTCGTCAGTGAAAACATACCACTTGAGCGTAAGTTTTTGCCTTAATTAATGATAATAATTTCCTTGCCTCTTTCGGTAAACACAAACAAAAAAAGAAGAAGAAGAAGAAGAAGCAGAATAATGATTGATTTACCTTTCATAAAAGCAACGGACAGATGAACTTTTGGGCTTAAGACAGTTTGCCAACATTATAATTCACAGTTGTTTTGAGCTGACAGTTGGATACATCTTGACTGTCAGCATTTTGTACTCTTCAGCTTTCTTTTTAATAGTATAAAAATATGGTTTGTAGTCTTACCTAAAACGAAGTCTTTTGAAAAAAAAGAACAATTTTTTCCCCTCTCCTTAAAGTTTTAAAATTTTTGAGTTGGTAGTTAACTTCTTTGGAAGTTAAGTTTCGATACTAAGCTTGAAAATACTGCTTTTCTTAACTAAACTATTTTAAATATTTATTTAACCACCCTGACTGAGCAATGATGCTATGAGGTATGAGCTATGGGCTAATGGATCCGCATTCCATCATTTGACAATTCTTAGTGACTTTATTTATAACAATGAAATGAACTATAAATATTTTTTAATAGTATCCACTGTCTGTTATATACTGTAAGGAGCCGTCTATTCTCTACTTGATTGATTGATCGATATTATAGCAAAAATAAGTCAAATGTTTGGGCTGACATTTTAATAGAGCATTACTTTAAAATGTGTCAGGATTTTGTTATGTTTAAGAATTTGTAAATGTATGAGAACTAAATAAATAAACAAATTTTTAAATAAATGACCGATGGCATTTAGCAGCGAAATGAAATGCCAAAATATAAATTTAATTTAATATAATAAATCAATTTTAGTCTAAAGTGCGTCAAGTATTCTACAATATTTTT